>JAJOOO010016589.1:0-10596 GCA_029582685.1 Solanum piurae | reverse complement strand
TAGACCTAGTTGGGGCATGTCCCAACATTTCTAGTCAGTTTAGAGGCTTATTTCAGACATAGTTAGATTCAGCTTAGTATTGGGTTAATAACTTCTTTGTATTAAACTCATCAGTTTTCATTCATTTCAGATTTAGTATATGGGTATTTCCCATCTTTTCATTATAAATTATGATTTAGCTTCCGCATCAGTTTATTATATTTAATATGCTCATGATCATGCCAGCAGGGTTAGCTTGAAATCACTTGTGGTCCTAGGTCCCGTGTCCGCGTCTCGGGGGTAGTCTCAGGGAGTGACACTAGACTACCCATACTCACCGTTTTTCAACTCAAAGTGTCTGCCACTACATTAGCCTTACCCGGATGGTATTGAATGGTCACGTCATAATCCTTGAGTAGCTCCATCCACCTTCGGTGTCTCAAATTCAGATCCTTTTGAGTGAACACATGCTGCAAATTACGATGATCAATAAACACCTCACACTTAACACCATAGAGGTAATGTCGCCAGATCTTAAGAGTAAACACTACCGCTGCCAACTCTAACTCATGTGTTGGATAATTCCTCTCATGCACTTTTAATTGACGCGATGCATAAGCTATAACATTCTTATCCTGCATCAACACAACACCCAAACTGGAATGCGAAACATCACAATAAATAATAAAATCCTTACCTTCAACAGGTAGTGCTAGAATATGTGCGGTGGTCAAGAAAGTCTTGAGCTTTTGAAAGCTCTCCTCACACTTTTCAGTCCATTCAAATGGTATCTATTTTTGGTGAAATTAGTCAAGTGAGTGGCAATAGAATCAAAGTTCTTCACAAATCGACGGTAGTAGCTAGCGAACCCCACAAAACTCCTAACTTCAGTCGCAGAACTTGGCCGAACCCAATTCTTAACCGCCTCAATCTTTTGAGGATATACCATTACCCCTTCTTTTGAAACTACATGTCCCAAAAATGCAACCGAAGTCAACCAAAATTCACACTTAGAAAATTTCGCATACTACCTTTGTTTCCCAAGGACACCTAGAACAATATGAAGATGGTCAGCGTGCTCGTCCTCACTTTTCAAATAGACCAAAATATCATTAATAAAGACTATGTCAAACGAATCAAGAAATGGTTTGAAAACCCCATTCATCAAACTCATAAAAGTCGTAGGTGCATTAGTCAACCCAAAATACATAACTAGGAACTCATAGTGCCTGGGTCCTAAACGCCGTCTCGGGCACATCCTCATGCCTAATTTTTAATTAATGGTAACCAGACCTTAGATCAATTTTAGAGAAAACGGATGCACCTTGTAATTGGTCAAAAAGATCATCTATTCAAGGTAGTGGATACTTGTTCCGAATGGTGACCCTATTCAATTGACGATAGTCTATACACATCCTCATACTACCATCCTTTTTCTTAACTAACAAAACTGGGGCACCCCACGGGGAAGCACTAGGACGAATAAATCCTTTATAAAGAAGCTCTTGGATTTGAGCCTTAAGCTCTCTTAACTCTGCCAGAGCCATACGATATGGAAGAATAGAAATGGGACGAATACTAGGTTCTAAATCAATGCAGAAGTCTATAGCTCTATCCGGAGGCATACCAGGCAAATCAGTAGGAAACACTTCTCTAAATTCTGACGCCACAGGAATAGACTCAATAGAGGGAGTCTCAACCTTAACATCCCTAATATGAGCCAAATAACCTAAACAACCCTGCTCTACTAGTTTCCTAGCCCGAATGGAGGATGTGATTTTAGCTTGCTTTGGCTTGTACACCCCTTCCCACTCTAATTTTTCCCTTCCAGGAATTTCTAGAGTCATAGACTTAGTATTACAATTTAACACAGCATAATAGGGGGACAACCAAGTCATGCCTAAGATAATTTCAAAGTCATTCATATCCAAAATCACCAAATCAGCCCAAGTCTGAAAACCCATAAACAAAATAGGACAAACACGATAGACATGGGTGACTATGACTGACTCTCCAACTAGGGTAGAAACATGGATAGGGGCATCAAGTATATCACAAATCATATCAAACTCTGAGGTAAATTGCACGGATACATAAGAATAAGTAGAACCCGGATCAAATAACACATTAGCCATTCGGTCACTGACAAGAATAGTACATGTGATCATTGCGTCTGACGCCTCTACCTCATTCTTGCCCGGAAAGGCATAACACTGAGCTTTATCATCATGTTGAGTGACTTCCCTTCCTGGTTGCACGTTACCCCTGCCTGCGTGACCATTTCCTCTAAACCCACGGCCTTGCTGATTACCTCCTTGTCCACCATGTGGATGCCCTCGACCAGTATTACCATTTCCCGCTGGTACTACTGCTCTAGTCTGCTGCTGCATAGACTCTATCATGCGCGGGTGGGGATAATCTCTCCTCATATGCCCAGGTTCTCAATTATAGCAAGTACGATAAAAATGGTATGCTGCCCGCTGAAGGTGGGACTCCCTGTCTATCCTAAATCAAATTATGAGGTGGAGTTCCCGAGTAATTACTTGTAGAGGCAGGCATAATAGACTGAATTGACTTGGCTGCAAGCGTTGGCCTTCCGGACCCCCTGGAGTAAGAACCCTGAAAGTTACCCGAGTTCTTGGCCCTTTTAGCCAATGCCTTAGCCTGACTGTCTCGCCTCACCCCCTCCTCTTTCTTCACAAAGTTTGTTACCTCATTAAAGCTTCTCCATGCAGAGGTCATATGAACAGATAATACCAGCAACTCATAATTTAGTCCCCTAATAAATAAACGGATCATCTCCTTCTCAGTAGTCACCAATTAAGTAGCATATCTAGACAAAGCATGGAACTTGGCCTCATAAGCAGCCACATACATACAACCTTGCTCCAAAGCCATAAACTCATTCGTTTTGTGATCTCTCAAAGTCCTAGGCACATATTTCTCTAAAAACAGAGCATGAAATTAGGTCCAAGTAAGTGAAGGTAAAGTTTAAGATCTGCATTCCATATAAGGTCTCCATCACTGCTTAGCCTCACCTTGAAGCTAAAAAGTCACGAACTCAACCCCATGTTGATGGACAATTCCCAACTTATGAAGCCTCTCATAGCAGTCTAAGATAAACTCATAAGCATCCTCACTCTCAGAACCAAGAAACACATGAGCATTTAGCTTCAAGAGCTTAGTCAACATTTCATGCTCATTACCAGTCATAACAGAACTCAACAAAGGACGGAAGAAAGTATCATTACCTCCCGTTCCACCCGTCTTGGGGGCAATGTTGGCAATAGGGGGACGGGCAGGAGCCTGTGCTACTAGAACAAAGGGAAGCATTCCAGGACCAACCAATACCTTCAAGAATGACATAATCTGCTAAGCCAACACTGTATCTAAGGGAGGAATACATGTAGTCTCAGTCTGCACCTCTTCCTCTTGTCCCACATCCTCAACATTCTGAACATCAACATTCTCCTCTATCTCTTCATGATGCGCATGAGGGTTCTCATTCCTAGGAGAGTTCTCAATAGGAGCTCCATCCCCAGCAGGCGCTACTCTTCCACAACCTCTACCCCTAACTCTTCCTCTACCCGTGCCTCGACCGCGACCTCTCGCTACAGATTCCTTAACTGGAGCATTGACGGAAGCTACGGGCCTGACACCGTTAAACCTAGTGTTAACCACTTGCGGACAAAAGAGTGAAGGAGGTTAGATACCAATTGGAATCGACAGATACCAATTGGAATCAAGTTATAGCACGAAGGAGACAAAAGAAAATAGAAAGATTTCTTAGAGTCCTATAGCCTCTCAAAGGAAAGTACAGACGTCTCCGTACCATTCCGCAAGACTCTACTAGACTCGTTTTGGTACATCGATATCAACTTACCTAGGCTCTGATACCAACTTTGTCATGACCCAGACCGTTGTGATTGGCACCCACGCTAACCCTCCGGTGGGAGAACCACTACTACAACTCAAACCAAGCAACTAAACCATAAACTAAAGCATTTAAGTTACAAAAGCAAGTTAAATAGATAAAACTGAAGTTCCCATAAACTTCCAAAAGATCTAACAACTAAACAATGCGGAAAACTACACCTAGAACCTGAAAGTCAATGTACCAAAACATCTAACAATGAACCAAAAGTCTAAAGGAAAATGGGTACAATCCAAACTAATGAACTAATATCCAACTAGAAAATCTAAGTCCAAAATGTGGACATAACAGAAAGAGAATTCATCGTAGTTTGGAAGAACTAGCTCACCCTTGAATTCGATCGGCGATCACTGATCTTTTAAGCGAGGTCTGTCAATAGCTACGGAAAGATGCCCTATACTCAACAAAAATAAGAGTAAGTGCAGTATCACTACACAACCACAGTGTACTGGTAGGATCACGCGGCTATCCCACTTAGTGCAACATACATAAGTCAAACAACATTATAAACGTGCAAATATCGAAAAAGTATAATATCGATTATCACATGCTCAACAAGATACATTTACAACAAGTCATTGGTCCTCTCATTGAACCCAAACCTAAACTGTTAGCATATCAAAATGTGGTACCCGATCAAATGATTATGTCGGAACGTGGTAACCGATCCCATAATTATGCCGAAACGTGTCAACTGATCCAAGTTAGTGTGTGAAAATGCAACACCTGATCCATTCAACAAGCCACAATCACAATCACAAAGTACATTCTCATAATCATACAATCAAGTCATGATTCATGACATTCATCATTCATATATCCTTATTTATAATTAATGTGATCAATAATGCAACATTCGCATACATACATGTATCATAATGAAGCAAGACCAAACATACATCACACAATCATAGAATCACAACCATTACCTACCTCAAAACAAGCTTGAAATCCTAAGAAACTTGATCCTTCCATTTCTGGATTCGTTCAGCTTGTTCTTGGTCTACAAACAATCATAATAACACGGGAATCAATACACAATCACTAATTACCTGAGTTACTAAAAATTCTATGAACCCTAGATCAAACTTATGATCCCAATCTCCCAATTAGGGTTGTTTCCATCATAAATTCCAGATCAAAACCCTTCCTCATCGATAATTACCCATTAGATTACGTTCTACAGATTCAGGGAGTTAAAATTTTACCTTTAGCCACAAGAATGGTGGAAAACTGTCAAAAAAAGACTTGGGTTTGTTCCTTAGCTCTCAAATTGTCGGGACCCGGGGTTACCTCCTAGAAGTAACACAGCGTAATTGACCCTGAAGGGGTCGCATACAACCCTCATAGCATTCATGAACATTAAAGTATAGGAAAAATAGAGCGTAATTTAAAACTTTTCTTTACAAAGTCTCTTATAAAAATGAAAGAGTATCTCTGATGCTATGTCTCAAACCATCTATTATACTTGGAATACAACTTTTGAAATACAAATCTTAGGGACACGACCCTTACAACAAAAGTCTAAAACATAAAAGAAAAACAATAAAGGACCTAAGGTTGAGCCCTCGAATACTATGAGGACTCACCAATCTTCTTATTCTTGATCTCCTATGAACCTAGCCACGAGGATGGAATCCAATATCTCCAAAGCCTACACTTATAGAAAATGTAGAAATAAGGGGTTAGCACAAAAAGTACTAAGTATGGAAGCCATGCACAAAACCATTTAAAACATGCATGTAAAGGGACATTTCATTTGAAATCATGATTTATGCCATTTTTTAACATCATCTTTGAAATAGTTGGAGAATGCAACCAATAAGGTAACTCACATACATTTCATTATAACATGAGAGATATCCTTATAATAACAAGCATAGTCTCCAACATCAATAAAATACAAATCCCAATCTTCACAATACATAGCCTCCAATCATAAGGTAATACAAAACCAATACCAAGATCATTTCACTTGTGCAATGTATGGTAACTAACATGTATTCACAATGTACAACACAAGCCAAGATCACATTTATACTCATTTTATAGTAAAGCCACTACCTTAGTAACTCCTAAGGAACACTTGTGCAATGTGTGGTTAGCATCCCATAATACCAACCCTACTAAGTACTCCTTTGAAGCTACCTTAGTCATGCACTTCATCTTTAGACCTCATTATAATCAGTAGTCACAAGTAAGGAAATAGTCATGCACATTACTTGAATTATAAGGAAAGTCATTCATAACAACTATCCATTCAATATACATGTATGCATTCAAATCTCATGATAACGCAAAGGAACCATCATATGACATCCTACTAAGTCTACTTGTGCAATGTAAAAGTGAAACCCCATACCCCCACTCCTACTAAGTAAAGCTCATTAAGAGGTCATAGTATAATTCATGTATCATTCTTTATCTTTATTATATAGGGAAAAGTTTCCATAACCGACATAGACCATGTGAGCTACATCGAATCCGGTGTCTGTAAACCCCACACCGAAAGAAGGTGTCCTACTTGCCTAAGGTAGAACTAAATATATAGCTATAAGGTGGATCCACTAGCTAAAGACCTATGTGGGAACATATTTTATGGGATAGGGAGATTGCTTCTAGAAACCCGCCCTATTGCATTGGCGGAGGGGCTTCCATCTCATGAGTATCACTTTGATGACCTACTCTATTGCATTGGCGGAGGGGCCTTTTCCTCATTGTCCATATCCACTCGGTGCTAAGCATTATTTACCAAAATTATACATTATTAGTCTTTGAATTGTATCTACATGTGTGAAGGAATACTCTGCCCTTCGTCCAATACAGTTCATCAAAATAGCTCAAAGATTCATTAAAGGTGAGAATGTACTTTCAACTTTAGAATCAACATTAGTATGTGAGTATAACTTTCACACCAAGATCGTGTATTCTCATGAGAATGGACTTTCAATCAACACAATAGGATCAACATGGTCATGTACATTTCATGCATAATAATGTGTAAAGGTGCATATGAGAACTATACTTTCAATTAACACCATTGATACATCAAGATCATGTTTATGCATGGAGTGTGTGTGTGTGTGAGTAATTGTCCTTGCAATGACACAATCAACAACATTATAATCATCCTAGACCATTCATACAATATCAAGTGTAGGGGTGAGGGAAGAATAGTGTTTTCAACAATACCACAATTATACTCAATAGTCATAGGACTTTCAACTTCTAAGCAAATCATGAGTTCTCACACAATCTTACCACTATGCACAAACCTTCACAATATGCCATTCAAGGGCTATGGACCAACTCATCCCAAATATATAGCAATAGCGCATTAGATAAGGGAATACCATGATCCAACAACTCATCAATACATTAATCACATCATGATTGGCATTTTATACTTCAAGTATTCACAAACATGCACATGATATCATGATCAAGTCAATTCATGTTTAGAAGCATTACCTTAAACCAATTCAAGTCTAGGTGATCTAGTCTAAGGCATTACATTGAGAAGTTCATCATTATTGGAGCATCACATTTAAACCCTAAATTACCCTATTTCATGGCACAACCCTAGACTATATCGATTCACCTTAGAAATCTTAGGTTAATCAAGTATATATGAAAAATTACACTTAGATCGTACCTCCATCTTTCAAGTGGATCAACAAGTTCACCTACAATCTTCATCAACATATACAACCCTAGCAAGTTTCCCTTCAAGGCTAAGATCAAGATCAACCCTAACTTACTAGAATTACCATGTTAGATAGAGAGACATCATGATTCAACAACATATAAAACTAACCACAATCGATTATTAAGCCTACATGATCAATCAAGTCACATATTAGTTCACAATTTAGGAAGAAGGGGAAATCATGGGTCCAAGGGAGATTTTCATCAAAATCCATCAATACTCCATTAATCCAACCATAAATCATCAAAATCAACCATAATAAATATTAATTAAACTATTGAATTCATTTTGGAAGAAGACCCATGACTAGATTTGAAAACCCTAGATTTGGGGAATTGAAAACATAGTTGAAGGGGCTTTTTGGTGATAGCTAACCAAGAATGAAGAACTCCCATACCTTAGGTGTAGAATCTCATCAACTTCATATGAAAAAATTCCTTTTCTTGAAGCTCTAGCTTGATCCCTTCCTTTTGTCTTCAATGGAGTTTCTAGAGAGATGATTTTTGGGAGGGAAAAGAAGTTGGGATTTGATTTGGGATCTTGGGTTTCTTCTTTTATTAAGTGGGAGTAACTAAATTGAAGGAATTTGACCTTAAAAAGTATATATACTTGTTAGAAAAGAGTGGGAAAGTGTTGGTTCAAGTTTTGGAAGGACTACTTAAAAACTCCAACTTAAACTTTAAAAGCTTCCTAATTCACACTGGAGCTCACCCTTTGGCACTCTTTGGCTTGCCAAGGACACTAGGCGACTCGCCTAATGGCCCTTGGCTCGCCCATTTTTCCAGCCTGACAGTGCTTCACTAATTCGGGCATAACTTTTTACTCCAAGATTGGAATTGGACAAACTCGGTGGTGTTGGAAAGAGGACTCAGAGACCTTTAATTGGATAGGTAATGTCCCACCTAGTTTGTTTTTAGCTAAGAGATATAATGATTTGAAGTTGACCCTACACTCTAAGTCAAATGAAAACCTTTCACAGACAACTTCATGGTCCGTGTGGGGCTTCACGGACCGTTGTGATGCCATTAGCCCTTGACCAGTAGCCTAGCTTGCCACCCCTTAACCCCTTTCACGACCTTGCTCGTCCAATGGACCCTCTTGGCTCGCCAAGGGCACTAGGCGACTCGCCAAGTGAACCCTTGGCTCGCCCAAATTTCCAGTGAGCTCCAAAAATGGGCAGCTCACTAGGCGATCTTGACGGACCAATGGGTGACTCGCCAAGATGGTTGGCGAGCTAAGGCTTAGTTCGCCCTTTGGTCCAGTACCTAGGCTAGGAGGGACAGCCCACTAGGTGACCCAAGTACACTTTGGCGCATCGCCAAGTGGTTTGGGAGACCATGCTGGCAATCGCCAACCTATCTAAAGAGAATCAAGTTTCCTTCACCCTTCCTTTATAGCTTAGGCCCTTGTTTGCACCCTAGGCTTATTCCCTACTCAAATTAGTTCTAAAACATCCTAGCCATCAACTTAAGGTTACACTAACCCACATGGTGAGGCTCTAGTT
The DNA here is from genome assembly GCA_029582685.1 of Solanum piurae. Classification (NCBI taxonomy): domain Eukaryota; kingdom Viridiplantae; phylum Streptophyta; class Magnoliopsida; order Solanales; family Solanaceae; genus Solanum; species Solanum piurae. The sequence goes on along the minus strand of JAJOOO010016589.1, from coordinate 1,470 downwards.
CGACCTATCATTTTGTGAATTGTTACACAAATTCAAAAATTGCATAATAAAATATTTTTGGGGTTTATTTACGACTTAAAGTCGCGTCTGGCCCGCCACAACGGTCCTCACCACACTACAGTGGCCCCGCTCTGGCGACATAAATTACCACCAAAGTGGCTTTCACGAAACAATGATCTATTTTAAGAATTTTCAAACCCCCATTTCACAACACACCTCCAACCAACGTCACTCTGAAAAATACCCGTTCACGCCAAGGTCAATTTCGGGAGTTCTACTCACCCAAATTCAATTCTGGAAAGTCGTACGGATTCCTTAACGCGCTAGCTATCTACTCATGTAATCAAAATCATATTTAAATCAACCAATTGCTACCAGATTTCCCTAGACCTCAAAGTCTCTGATTTCGTCCTAATCTGGACTAGGTTGGGAAAACCCAAGTTACTACGAAAAAGTTTTCCGGCCCAAAAATTTTCCCCGTTGGTTTTTCTATAACGACAGGAACTGGTCGTTACATACTTCTAGTGACCTTAACACTCAAGAAAATTATAAATTCCTCGGTAAAATTCTACTCACAATGAAGGATGGTTCAAGTCTTAGCTCAAAAAAATTATGGGGTGTTAAAATTGTCTCAATCATTTGGCATTACTAGCCAATGATTGCAAAAAGGGTTTGTCCCCAGAACGTCCAAAACGTGCAACATAATAGAGCAACTTTCCAATTCCTTTCCAACCAAACTATGTAACTATAAAATAATTTATATCAATTCAATAAGGAGATTAAATATTTGTTACCCCTTACCTGATTTTGAGTTCAACGTTCTCCTCTTTCGTCCGTCTGCCTAGGTATTTTTCTGCTCTCCTTTTCTTTTCCTTTGAAACTATTAGGTAGTAAAAGTACTAAATTTCATTTACTTAATTTAATTATATGGTTCAAGTACTAAAGAGTATTAAATAAAATATGGACTTGGCCCATTAGTTATCAACTATATTAATTATTTAATAAATATCCGTCAACTAAATAACTGGAGTTATTGAATAGTTCAAAATTTACATCTAATATTTTATAGGAAGAGTCAAAATAGCTCTAGTACTCAAAACGGCCTAACAAGTAGTTATATATATAAGTACGAGGTTTAGCAATGCAAGAATCACTACCAAAAAAACGGGTTCTAGCTACGGTTTATTAGGCACAGTTCTAAAAATCGTAGCAAAATTAATAGGAAATGTTAAGGTTTCCTACGAATAGGAGAACGACGCTAAAATAACGTGGGCAAATTAGGCGGGTAGTATAATTTTATTCCCTCACTTTTTATTTCATTTTCCCCATTTCTTTTCAACCAAAATCAGCCAAAACTCTTTTTCATCGAGAATCACCCAAAACCCTACTTCATCCAAAGTCACACAAATCTGTTTTACCCAAAAAAATTCTTCACCCTAAATTAGCTTCATCCAAAATCACACTAATTGT
>JAJOOO010016588.1:0-21972 GCA_029582685.1 Solanum piurae | reverse complement strand
TTTTCTTGCATGGTTTCCATACTTAGTACTTAATTGTACTAACCCCTTTCTTTCCCTTTTTGGACTAAAGTGTAGGGATTTGGAGATGATGACATGTCGTGGCTATTTGATAGGTTTCTAAGTGTTGAAGATGAAGACTTGGTGAGTCCTCATAGATTCGAGGACAATACCCAATATGTTCTTTTTTGTCTTTTTAGTATTGTTTAAGTTGTGTACGGGATTAGTCCCAAATTTTTGTACTCTAAAGTATTAGATGGTTTTGAGACATCATGTATAAAGTCTAGAAAGTCTTCCGCTTGTTTTTTTATTTTATTTTATGAAATGTTTTCTTGGTATAGAAAGTCTTCAATTCCTTATGGTTTTAGTGTCTATGCGATGAATGAATGCTAAGAGGCTTGTATTAGACCTCTTCGAGGTCGAGTACGCCGGTTACGACTAGAGGGTGCTCCCGGGTCGTGACAGTACTAGTATGCTAGGGGAATTCTAAAACAAGACATAAGCTTGAAAGGAACTGAAGAACTTACATGGCTCAACTCAACATAACTGAACTCATTTCAATATAAAGTAGTTTAAAACAAGTGCAATATAAAGAAAAAAATTGTTTAAAACATGATGTCAACTTTGTGTGTATGCAAAGATACACATAACTCTGAAATGTATGTAAAAATACAAATAAACTGTGTATATAATAATACAATTACTTCTGTGGGAGTTTCTCTAACCGACAACAATCACTTAAGAGTTATTGTGATAATATTGTGTTTTGCCTTACGCAGCCAGGGTCGTCGAATACCTTGCCGAGGGTATAGAACTTGAACTACTAAGTGGATCCACTAGTCTATGCTAAAAAGCACTTAGGAATCATCTAAAAAGTATGACCCTTTTCTACCCATGGAGGCTACATGGTTTATGGGGGCAGTGAGTTTTTTGAACTTTCCCCATATCGGTGCTCAATACTACTCTCAAAAATATGATACTAGCTCGTATGTTTAAAAACATACTTCCTTCTGTGATTTGAGATAATTGCTCATAAACTTAGCTCAAAGACTATCTTAGAAATCAAAGTTTCCTCTCTTGCTTCATTAGAAATCGATTACTCTTTTCTGAAAACTAGCTCAAAAGCTCTTTGGAAATCGAGGTTTCCTTTCTTGTTTAAATGTGAAAACATTTTAAACTCTTTGGAAATACAGAGTCCCGATATACTCTTTTGAAGAAATGAACTCCAAACTTTACTCTTTACTCAAGTCTTAAAACAAAGTTAAAACATTTGTAAAAGACTCTTGGAAGACTCTATGAACTTCTCTTGACTTGGCTCTTAACTTTCCTTGAATTTAAATTTATGGATTCAAAGTTGTGATTCATGTTTCGTGATGATTTCTAGATGTTTAGAAGTCATTTAGAGTAGTTATAATCAATAGGAAGTGTTAGTACACATTAGAGGGACTTAAACTGACTGAATGACGAAAAACTGGGGAAAAACGACGATTCGGGCGCATCCATGGCACGCCGCGCCAACCCCAACTTACTGGGGCTCCAAAATAGTGCACTGCTGGTGTGCCGCCCCAGCCCCTCGGGCGCTATGGTGGCGCGTCGCACCAGCCCCTTCCCAGGCAAACCCGACAAACTTTTCAACTCGTTTTCTGACCTTAATTCCATTAATTTCGATTATTTTTCTCAATATCTCTTTAGATTAAGATACCCAAAACATGTACACTAGAATCTAACTCGAAACAACTCTTAACATCGCTAAAATGTCTGAAGAAAACCTATCAATCACATGTAAGTTCAAGAATGAAAACAATTCAAGAACACAACTTAAGAACATCAAATTCTAACTCTTTTTAGGATGAAAATACGCTGAATTAAACATGTTTGGCGCGTGGGTGAATGGACCCAATGCTATGTGATCTCACATACCTCGTAGGGATCACCCCTTGACAAAATCCACAAGCGATTCATGCTCCTTCTCCTCCTTTCTCTTCTTCTTTTCTCTTCTCTAAAACCCTAACTCAATATCGTAAAAGCGTAAACTGAATCCTATCAGTTTAGACCCCAATTAATTACCAAAACCGAAATGATGTCATGGGGTATGGAAAAAACCAATATGCCCTTCAAAAATCTGGGTTAGACTTTCCTTATTTGAATAGCCCAACTTCAAATGAACATATCTCACTCATACAAACTCGGAATCGCGCAAACTCAGTGGTGTTGGAAAGATTATTCCAAGATCTTTCCTACGATTTCAGGAAACACACCTAACTCATCCTGAGCTAGGAGTTATGATCATTTGAAGTTGACCAAAAACCCAACTTAACATACTTAACAAATTTTCCATATTTTTATATTATTTCCAAAAATAACTATTTCCAATTTTTAACTTCTTTCTAGTTACGGGGTGTTACATGACAAAAATCTTCAAATCGCCGAACTTATAAGCAAGTTAGATCTCAACAACTTTGGAGAGTCACATCACATTCTACCAACGCAATAAAAATTTGATATTGATTCTCCCTCCAAGCCAGTTGACTCTCAAAGCGCAAAACGGTCTGCTTCAGTGGCCACTCTAACAGTTCAACAACTACAAAATATGATCGCAAACACTATTAAAGCTCAATATGACGATCCATCACACAGTTCATTAGGATATTCAAAGTTGTATTCTAAGCGAATTGAGGGTTTACTGATGCCAATTGGATATTAACCACCAAATTTGTAGCAATTTGATGGGGAAATCCAAGGCAACACATTGCCTATTTCGTTGGGACTTGTAGCAGTGTTGGTACACATGGTGATCTTCTTGTCAAGCAGTTTGTTCGTTCTTTAAAGGAAAATGCATTTGATTGTTATACAGACTTAAAGCCTAAATCAATTGATTGTTGGGAGCAACTAAAAAATCAATTTCTCAATCATTTTTACAGTACCCGCCGTACAGTGAGCATGATGGAATTGACAAACACTAAACAAAGTAAGGATGAACCCGTAGTGGACTACATCAATCGTTGGCAAATGTTGAGCTTAGATTGCAAGGATCAACTTTCTGAAATTTCTGCACTTGAAATTTGTATACAAGGAATGCATTGGGACCTTGTATATATCCTTCAAGGAACTAAGCCACGAACTTTTGAAGAACTAGCTATATGCGCTCATGACATGGAGTTACGCATTGCAAGCCATGGAAAGACATCACCTGTCTTTGATCCAAGAAAATATGATACAAAATTGAAAGAGTCATTAGAATACACAACTGATGCGTCCATGAAGGTAACCATGACTTCTACAAAGGCCTCCACAAGACAAAAGTTGAAAGATATCGCGGTGCATCAACAAATGCAGGAAGTGAAAAATCAATCTACATTGAAGTAGCTGCTAACCAAGAAAATCATTGCACTCCCAGAGTCAAAGCGACCCAAAGAATCAAATAAAGTCGATGATCATATGTATGTAAATTTCACCACATTATCGATCATCACACCACAAACTGCTTCATTCTGAAGGAAAAGATCATGACATTGGTACGAGAGGAAAAGATAATTATTGATGATAATGAGAAAGCAGAGACAAACCATGTAGTGTAAAACTTGATCATAAAATTGATTCAATTTCAGAAGTTCTACTTCATGTGGTATCGCCAAAAAGTGAAGAAGGTGTCATCATACTACAGTTTGGGAGCTTTGAACCAGTTTAAGTTTTCGCCTTGAAGAAAACAACAAACACATCCAAGGTAGATGACTTCTCCAATGAAGAGAGTGGTGACACTTGGACATTGATCGCTCTCAAAAGGCAAAAGCATCAAGAATTTCTAAACTCCGACTTTCAAAAGCAGACACAAAATCAAGTACAAATCAGCTTTAACAATGCGAAAACATAAAATTCAACACCAAATCAAAATACATTAATGCTTCATCACAAAATGTTATAAGGATAGTTACATTGATGGAATTCTTCCCGAAAATGCTCATTGACGTACGAGGCTAAACTACAAGTTGAAATGCTCCTTGGAGTACTAACCCAAACTGCAAGTTGAAACGCTCATCGACACACGAGCCTAAACTGTAAGTTGCAAACGCTCATTGACACACAAGCCTAAACTGCAAGTTGAAACGCTCCTCAATGTACGAGCCTAAACTGCAAGTTGAAATACTCATCAACGCACGAACCTATACTGCAAGTTGAAATGCTCCTCGATGTATAAGCCTAATGTGCAAGTTACAACGCTCCTTAAGATACGAGCATAAACTACATGTTACTCCTAGCCCGCAAGAGTATAAACTGTGTATGGCCTAAAATAAGAAACTCATCATCTTGAACTACGATATAACTTGATCCTCCTCACCGAGGTACGTAGGCGCTTGGAGTATTCACTCTAATCTTAGTCACATGAGTAAAAAAATGATTTTGTGGCATTGTGTGATCATCACACTAGCTCCTTAAAATTGTATAGCTAGCACGTGAGTTCAAATGTGTCACAGTGAGCAAAGAAGAAGAGTTAAGCAAGGTAGAGTTTTAGCTGACTTTAAGGACGTATTTGTAAAAATTCGTAAAGGTTTTGATTATGATTTTTACATATATTGGAGTTTTTGAAGTCCACTTCGCAAAGAAAAAATCGCCTTGTGATTCAGAGGCTTCTTCTCTAAGTTATAAAGTTTCTACCACGGCCGCTCAAAGTTGCGAAATAGACAAACAAATTTTGAAATTAATCTGAGCAGACTTCAAAAGCATATTTGTGAAAATCCGTAAAGGTTTTGACCATGATTTTTACATATAGTGTGGTTCTTGAATTCCTCTCCGCAACCAAAGAAAAAGCTCGTGATTCAGGAACTCCTACTTTTAGTTATGATTTTTTTTCCACAGACGTGCAAAATTGAATAACTAAGCCAGGCAGAACTGTGGGCTAACTTTGAAGCAATGTCTGTAAAAATCTATAAACCTTTTGGCGTGATTTTTACTCATGTTGTAGATATTTGAGCCCTCTTTCTAATGGAAAAAGTAACTCATGATTTCGGTACTCCTAATTTGAGTTATGAATTTTTTACTACAGACGCGCGAAGCTGAAGATCCGATTCTTTGAGTTGTTTTTCCAACGAAATAGGAAACTCGTGATCTCAACACTCCTACTTCGAGTTATGAATTTTCAACTATTGATGCGCGAAGCTGAAGAGTCGAGCAAGGTAAAATTGTGAGCTAACTTCGAAGTGACAAGTTGATTCCGCCAATTCCGCAAGAAAGGTGAATTCTCCAAGTGGTCTCTCGGCAAGTCTCCAATGAAACTGAAGTAGCCGATTGTCTCAACCAACTCCGAAATGAAGGTTTAAGGTGAAGCACCAAATTATTGTTTGCCAAATCCTCATGTGAAAAGGTAGTTACCACACTAAATTGTTATCTGCGAAAACTACGATCAGAATTGTAGGTACATCCCGCATTCCTTTCTAATTACGGGTGTTATTTACATCTTCTTGATAAGATTTCGATATTGGCGACACTCCTTTGTGAACCTGCAAAAAAAGTGATGAAGCACATAGTAGTAATTGTCGAAGCTTCTCGATTCTAATGATTGAGCACTTGGTCGGTCTCAATAACATGAAGGTTCAAATCAACAGTATGTCGTAGTGCCAAACAACACAATGCATGCTTCATTGTGGATATTGCTTCAGATTGGCCATAACTGTGAGGAGAACTTCCAGATTTGGAGACCAACTTCAAAAATCAATTCCCATAAATACGACAGTTTTTGACATTGATTTTTTGATATGTCATAGTACTAAAAGTATAGTTTCTATGGAATCAAGTCGCTCGTCGTTTGAATGCTCCTACACCTAAAAAAGACGTTTTAGCAAGATTGGGCATAACTGTGAGGAGAACTTTCATATTTGGAGACCAACTTCAAAAATCAATTCTTGTCAATACAAAAGGTTTTTGATGTTGATTTTTGGATATATTGTAGTAATAAAAGTCTAGTTTCTCTAGAATCAATCCACTCGTCGTTTGAATGCTCCTACACCAAGAAAAAAGACGTTTTAGGAGATTGCGCATGACTGTGAGGAGGATTTCCAGATTTGGACACCAACTTCAAAAATCAATTTCCATCAATACAAATAGTTTTTAAGGTTAATTCTTGGATATGTCATAGTACGAAAAGCCTAGTTTCTCCAGAATCAAGACGCTCATAATTTGAATGCTCCTACATATAAAAAATGACGTTTTAGCGAGATTGTGCATAACTGTGAGGGGAACTTCCAGATTTAGAGACCAACTTCAAAAATCAATTCCCGTCAATACGAAAGGTTTTTGACGTTGAATTTTTGGATATGTCGTAGTACTAAAAATCTAGTTTCTCCGAAATCAAGTCGCTCGTCGTTTGAATGCTTCTACCCCAAGAAAAGAACATTTTGGCGGGACTGCACAAAATATAGAAAAAGCACACCAAATTTGGAGTTCTACTTCAAAAATATTTTACTATTAATTCAAAAGGATTATTCCAATGATTCTTTGATGAATCCTTGTACATGAAAGATGTTTATATAGAGTTTTGTATGAATAATTCTCATTCTTCATACAAGGAAAGTTGTGGTAAGATAGGAAGAAATAAATTATGTCAATGCTTTCTCATCTAAATGGAAGATGCTAGCACTTAAAAGGAGAGCAATAATGCTTAAGATTGGAAGAATGATTCTTACAAAATCAAGAAAATGAAAGAAAGTTGGTGTAATTGTTAAATTACCAATTGTTTCCAAGTTGAAGGTTTGCAAACAAGGTGCAAATCAAGTCATGCTCTTATTTTATTTAAAATTCAATTTTGGAGACTTGTGTGTCACTCTTAAGTGTTGATGTCCAAATTTGTATTCAAGTCTATGGCAGAAGTTTATTTGAACTTAAAATTCATACAACTTTGTCACATTGATTTGTGTATCCCTTTCGAGATAGTCCTCCATATCTTCCCTCGGGTGGATTGAAATAACTAAAGTTCTTAGAAGCACATAGAAATGGAGTTGCACATGACCGTACCATGCAACTTGTTATCCTTCATTGTAAGTAGGATTTTACCAAGGAATATAAAATTTCTTGAGTGTTAAGGTCACTAGATGTAGCAGCCTAAGTTCCAAGAAGAACTAAAGAGAGTTTATTCAAGTCATTCCTAAGTTTTTCTAAGTTTTGGGTCAACTTCAAATGACCATAACTTTCAGTACATGATGAGTTAGGTGGCCCATAAGATATCAAATGAAAGGTCTTTGAATTATATTTTCAACGTCACTAAGTTTGCTAAGTTTCTAGGTCGGATGAGTGAGATATGCCATTTTGAAGTCAGGCTATCCAATTAAGGAAAGTTACATGAAAATAGTGAGAGGTATTTTGGTCTTTTCCTTACCCAATTAGATTTAATTCATTTTTAGTAAGATTTTAGGGGTCTAATATGATTAGGTTCAGTTTTATAATCCTAATATTCACCTAGGGTTTTAGTTGAGAGTTCAAGAAGAGAAAAGAAGAGAAAAGAGGAGAAAAGAGGAAATGATCAAGGCATTCGTCGAAGTCCTTGAGTTTTGTTGTGGATTTTCGCCATGGGTTTAATCCCTAAGAGGTATGTAAGTTTTCATAGTATTGGGTTTGTTCACCTACACGCCAATCATGTTATTTTCAGTGCAAAAGTTGAAGGAATTGAGTTCTTGATAGGTGTTCTTGAAGTTCATTATAAATCTTGTTTTGTTGGGGTTTTGATGATTTCTTGAGATGAAAGTGAGTGTTTTGAGTGTTGTTTTGAGTAAATTAGTGTGTACTTAGGTTGGGTAATTGAATCTAAGGAAAACTTGAGAAAAGAAATCGATTAAAAGTGATTTAAGATTAGAAAACAAGAGTCAAAATTTGTCGGTTTATTCTGGGGAGGGCTTGGGCGGCGCGCCCTAGCAGTGCGCCAGGTTGCTCCCTCTGAAGTTAGGGGCTGGCGCCCCGCGCCAGGGTCGCCTGCCCCCACTCTTTTTCCATCAGTTATCCCATTTGAGTCCCTTTTAAGTGTACCCTTACTCCATTTGATTCTAAACTACTTCTAAACACCTGGAAATCATTCATAACATGAATCATAACCTTGAATTCATAATTCAAATTCAAGGTAGAGTTAAGATTTAAGTCTTGAGAGTTCTTTCGAACCTTTTGGGAAAGTCTCTTTGAGTTTTTTGAGGAGTCTTCTACAACTTCTAATATGTTGTTTCAAGACTCAAGCAAGTAAGTATGAGAATGAGAAAAGTCGTACACATGAATTCCATATTGTTATTTAGACCCTCGAATCGAGTCATTCATGCCCATAAATTCCTCATGAACTTTGTAAACTGAGCATCTTTGAGAGGAGTAGTATCTTCAAGTTTTAAGTCGAGTATTAAGTTCATAATCCTTTTGAGATTATATTCCTAATCATGAGACTATTACATGTTACCCATGAAGTCCTTGAGTTGAGTAGTTCATGCCCATAATTTATCATGAACCCTATAAATCGAGCAGCCTTGAGATGAGAAGTATCTTTGAGTCCTTGAGTTGAGTAGTTCATACTCATAATTCTGCATGAACCCTCTGAGTTGAGCATTCTTGATATGAGTAGTATCATTGAAGTTCCTGAGTTCCGAGTATTAAGTTCTATCTATGGTTATTGAAAATCCTGAATTGAGTCATTCACGTCCATAATTCGGCATGAACTCTATTTTAAAAAGTCTTTTTACAAATTGTTTTAAAAAAACTTGTTTTAAAGACTTGAGCACTGAGTTGAGTAAGAGTAAAAGTGAAGTTCATTTTCTTCAAAAGAGTATATGGGAACTAAGTATTCCCAGAGAGTAAATGTTTTCATATTTAAGCAAGAGAGGAAACATCGATTTCCAAGAGAGCCTTTGAGCTAGTTTTTGAATAATTATCTCAAACCACAGAAAGAGTTATGTTTTTAATCATATGAGTTAGTTACATTTTGGGAGTAGTATTGAGCATCGATTTGGGAACGAGTTTGAGTTCAGATAATTCAAAAAATCTCCATAACCGTGTAGCCAGCATGGGTAGAAAAAAGTCATACTTTTTAGATGATTCTTTAGTGTTTTTTAGCATAGAATAGTGGATCCACTTAGTAGTTAGGTTCTATACCCCCGACAAGGTATAGGACCGCCCTGGCAGCGTGAGGCAAAACGTTGTATCATCACATAGCTCATAATGATGGTTGTCAGTTAGAGAATCCCACAGAGATATTTTGTATTTTTATATAATCAGAGTTTACTTTGTATTTTCATATACAAGAAGAATTTATCTTGTATCCTTGCATACAAACTGAGTTACTATTGTATTTTTCAATACATTGAGTTACTTTCTACTGTTTTTAAAAGCTTTCCATTATATTGCATCTGTATTGTTGCTTTATATTGAGTTGAGTATACAAAGTTGAGTATCTAGAGTTGAGTACCCAGAGTCGAGTATCTGATAATTGAGTTGCATATCTTATTGTTGAGTTGAGCCTTATTTCACTGAGTTGAATATCTTATCATTGAGTTGAGCCCTATTTTCTCTTAGTTGAGTTAAACCATGTTTCTTTGAGTTGAGTGAGTTGAGAAGAGGTAAGTATGATTATATTCCACCAGTTCAAGCTTATGTTTATGCTTTAGAATTCCCCTTACATGCTCGTACATTCCATGTACCGAGCCATTTGGCCCGAGTTAGCTATGGTGAGCCTCCTTACTTCCGAAGGGTTCCACTTGTACTTTCAGTTATATCAGTTGTTAGGATGTCGTGGGTCTTGTCCCGACTTCCATCTTTGTCAGTTAGAGACTTCATAGATGGACAGTAGAGTTTGAGAAGTTTGTTTCATTTAATTTATTAAATGTTTTAAAGACTTAAGTTGCCTATTTTATGGCGAGTTGAATATATTATTTTTATTCAGAGTTATTCATTTGAGTTAAAGATTTATAATTGAGTTCAATGTATTTTATTAGTTTTTAAGCTTTGTATGCTTGAGTTAGTCTTCCGATTGTAGTCAGCTAGGATGAGGGTTCGCTTGGGGACCAGTAATGATTCTCGAATGTTGGTCACGTCTAGGGTGTAGGCTCGGGTTGTGACAACAATCAAGTGTCGGCAAACCTACACTTCAACAAGGCTTGAAGTAGGGGGCATCTGTAGACACATAAAATTTATTGGATTTAATTCATACGAAATTTGAATTAAATTCATGTTTATTTGGGTTGGATGATTAATTTGGGCTTTACAAATAAATAAGTTCATTTTTTATTAAATTCAAGTTCAAGATCCATTTCACCTTGAAGCCCAAACCCATGCCACGTGTCACAATGACTAGGCATCCAAGACCAATAAGGTGACGCCATGTGTCCAAATGAGGTGGTAGTCCTAGTCAAATGCAAGAATCAGCCACAATCCACCAAGTGTCAAAATGACATTCTTTGAGCAATCATAAGCAACCTTGTCCACACCCTACAATTATAAATAGGGGATGGATCACATGACATTCTAAGGGGCATTAAGAAAACTCTTCAACAAGTATTCTGCAATTGGAGAAAGCTACAACACCAACTACATACCTCTTCGAAGGAGTGGTCAACGGAGTTCTTTCCAGAGATCGACTTGAAACGACGATGCGCTTCCCAACGGTCCCGGAGATAAACCACATCTCAAGGAGCTCTACATCATCCAACAATTCGAGAAGTACGCTACTGAAGGCCCTCGAATCTTGGAGAAGTTTTGGAGAGAAGAATCAAGAGAACAACAAAATTGTACTCACAAGATTCATTAATAAAAATCACATTTTTTATTCATTTATTTTGCTTGCGGTTAATTTTCAGCGCTAAAGGAAATTTGTTGCAATCCATTTGACACCCCTATTATTACGTTATGGTTAGCATCAACTTTTATAAAGGTATTGACCTAAACTAGGCCCAAGAAGCCCAATAGAATATGTAGCCGTCAATTTTGTGCAATCCTCATCACTTGCTTCTTCATTTTTATTTTATTTTGTTACCACCGAGTACGACGCCGTATTGACCCCAATTGTAACTTGTAACCCCTTTTCGGGTCAAAATAGGAGACAAAACAAACATGGAAAATAATCCAAATCCCCCTAGTAGTAGTAAAATACAATTCCAGTAAATACCATTAAAACAAACACAAACACAACAGTTTCATCTTTCTAATCTATTCCTCTTTCCTGAACTCCTGCGGCGTAGATCCGAGGAGTTTCAGACAGTCTTTACAAACCCTAACCCCCAATCGCTTTTACCCACTTCTCCTCATACTCTTTCCTCTTTATTCCTCAGATCTTTAACTCATCTTTATCAGGTTAGTTATGTTTCTTTTTTCTCCTTTTTTTTGTGTTTCTTGGAATGTAATCTTTGTTTTTGTATTCAAGTTTGAATCTTTACGATTGATTGTTGGTTAGAGTTCGTTTCTACCGCTGGGTTTTGAGTTATCTAGCTTGTGGGGTTGATTTATATATATATATTTTCTGCGTGTGATTTTACTGTTGTTATCATAGAGATCTGTTTGATATGATTTTCTTGATTGTATAAAGATCATCTTTTTAATTATCTAGATGAGCTATTTCATTCTCCTAGGTGCAAAAGGGTTATCTACTAAAGGAATGAAGGGGTGGTTAGTGAGTCTACATACTGTTTTGATGCAATAGGTTTCTGAAGTAGTGATTGTGTTGTGAGAAGTTCGTCAGTTCTGGATGTAGGTATCCTAGTTGGAAAAACTGGTTAGTTGGTTACTTATCATGTATATGAAGTAAATCTGGGGATTATAATGCCTTCTCCTGCCATCTATTCTTTGTCTTTCATGTTAAGCTTGATATGTTTCTAATCGTTAGCTTGATGGTGCGGTATTCTGTCTCTCTGCTGGGTCTGCCTTTGTCACTTTGACCTAGAATCACATAACTTTAACGGTTGGTTGACAGTTGGCTACTATAGCCTCCAGTTGAAACAGTTGTTTTTCATGTGTATCTTCTCTTTCTGTGCTTTGTGCTTCATATCAGAAAGAAAAACATACATTCTGTTGTGCCCTCCTCTCCTTTAATATTAGAAGGACAAGCAGATGATGTTTATTGCTACTACAGTTATTGACATCTGTGATATTTTCACAGTAATGTTTTGTCTTTTCCATTTTATTAGAGTTAATATTTCAAAAGATCACCCAACTTTGAAAATTTATCTAGTAAAGTCATTGAACTTTTTTTTGTATCAATAAAATCACTCAACTTAGGCCTTTATATCAATAAAATCACTCAACTTAGACCTTTATATTAATAAAATCACTCAACAAATTTATCATCTAAAAAGAAATTTGACATGAAAAAATAATTTTCTTTTTATAGCATGTAAATATGAATTTCACAATAAATAAAAAAATTTAAAACCCATTAAAACATTTTAACATGCATAATTTTTTTAACTAAGTAGGCGTTGCATAAAAGCACATAATGCTGCTGCCAAGTTTGCTAAGCCAGAAGCTAGTTCGTCGCTTTAAATACTTGCATTTGCACTCGTTTTGGGGCAAGCCTTTTGCTGTGTTCTACACCTAAGAGTAGAAATCACTTCTTTATGCTCGATTTATTCCCTCTAGATGATATTCTTAATCTCTGTTTGACTCTTTAACAACAAAAGCTTTCTTTTTATTCTTCTCAGAATCATTTCATAAAGAGAGTTTAAGGAAGATTTTTGAGTAACCATCAGACTCGTCCTCCATCACTTCTCTGCACCAGGTGATACTCCTCTCTTTTTTCTATTTTCCATCTATCGATATACTATTATGCTTATCTTAAAAAAACCACATCCTGCCATTAATATTACTTAGTTAATTTGAATCTATATTCTTTTCATGATTTGGCCGTCATGTATTAAAGAATAGTTTCATTTCGTGGGTAAATCTTCATTCTAAGTTAGTGTTGTTATGAATTAATGGCATTTGGTGTCTTTATTTGATAGCTAATTTTAAGTTCTGATATAAGTTATTTGCTTCCTCTGTTAAATTGCAAACATATTGGTTATAGTTTCCTATATACATGATATGAATTCTAAACTTCTTTCCTGTTTATTTCCTTCTAGCAGATATAAATGCATAAGCTTCTTTCCAAATTTTAAGTAGTGGCATGTTAAAATCTCAAATTGTTTGATCTCATTTCTTATTAGCAATATAATTTTCTTGCAGTTTAAAAATTGATTGGTTTGGGTATAATAGTGTTAAAAGAGATTATATTAGCTCCTTGGAGTCACTCAGTGCGAAAGTGATATTTTTGGCACTTGCCTATTTACATGTTCGAGATAGTATATTCGATGTATAACTTTACTCGACTCTAATATCCCTTTTATTCAATATCATGAAAGTCGAATCGTCTTGCGAATATTTTTACTTAGTTTAGTTATAATAATTGTTTGATGTCGAAATGTACTTGGATATTGTTTGAGATCGGCACAACTTGAGCGATGCTTTATTCACAAATTGGACAATATAATTATATTACATGAAAGCCTCTTGTTTGTTGTACCAAAAGAAATATTGATGTGCATCAGCCTATTTGTGTTTGTTTATTTTTTCATTTTTTTTTGTTCTTACTTGGAGACACATTATAATGACATGCCAACACGTCTTTAATAAAATCTTGGTTTATATTTGAATAATTGACATAACATTAAGATTCTCTGTTTTTTATTTTTATTTTTATTTTTAAATTATATATAAAAAAGAAGAAGTGAATAATGACCATCAATTTGCCAACTATATTACTCGTTTTTGAAAGAAAAAAAGGAACAATGACGGTGCCTGATTGGTGTCGAAGTACTCACAAGGGTTAGTTGTATTTAATTTAAATTTATAATTTATCAGCTTTTAGTAGTATTTTAATATGATTTATTAACACCCAACTCCATAATCACACCCCTAGAATTGAGTTTTAGCCAAGCATCATAAATGGAAAAGAAATTATACCAATTATGTTTTAGCCATTAAAGTGTTGATAATCAACAATAATCTTCAACACTACTTTGAATTGAACCCTCAATTGTCAATTACAAGTTGTTCAAAACCCAAAAACTAAGAGAAAATAGAAAGGGTCTATTTCTCAATATGAAAAAGTTTGAATGCATAAAAGATACATTTTCTCTATCCTTTGGGCTATTTATAATTTTTCCAAAAATTAGTCCAAAATTTCGTGCACGACCTGATCGGCGACATTAGTCGGGCTCGTCTAGCACCATCGGCGTATCACCGTTCTATTCTTCAGCTCACCTTTTCTTGGCTTCATGCTTTAGTTGTTTGACCTCAGTTGTTGAACTTGATCAAGTCAACCTTTCATGTTCGGCGAATCACCGTTACACCTTGTTCACTCATTTAGCCTTTATTTTATCTCAGAAGTCTGTCACCTTCGGCGATGGAATTTAGCTCGCCTTTTCACATTCGGAGGATCGCCGATGTCTTCCTTCTTTGCCAACTTGCCTTAATGTTTTATCATTAAACACTGTCAATTTCGATGGAGTTCATACCTATTGGGCGATCCGCCCACGGTGATAGACGATTCTCAGTTGGGAGTTTACACTTTTTTCAATGTTTTGACCTAGATTTATCTTTGCCTTGTCTTTTAGTTTTCATAGTTAAATATCATCAGATAATGACATAAATATGCATTGAAAACACTATTTGTTGAACTAAAAATGCCTCAAATTAGTCAAAATCTCAAATTCATAACTCCTATAGTATCATTGACTAATGAGTAATTTCTAAGAAAATAAACCTTAATGATACCCATACAGTATATATATATATATATATATACTGATTTAGTATCAGTTAAACGAAATGATCTCTTGGGCACCTATTGTAATTGTTTAGGAGACATCAATGCAAGGGGTATATATTTGTAATTAATAGGATAAATTGCTTAGTTTCCCCAAAATCAACCACAAAGACTGTTTTAAAAGCGACTTGGTAATTGGAATTGATGTAATTACTATGATAATAATTACTAGCCTAGTAATTATACACCCTAGTAATTACATTGACTTATTTGTTTGCCACAATGTATTACACATGTACTGTTTTGGATGCACAATTATATTAAACAATAAGAAATTTTATAAATGATATTAAATTAAATATTTAAGATATATATTGTCTTTTGAAAATATATTAATTAATGAACATAGGTTCTGAACTAATATTACCAACAAATAATTGATTTATATTTTTCAAATTAGTATATTTCAATTGATTTAATCATAAAAATTAAAAGTACAAGATTTATATGAACATCAATGTTTGACTAAACGATTAATATTATAAATGAAATGTTAAAAATTATTAAAATATTTGACAAAAAAAATCTATCAAGTCTAATTAAAAAATAAATGACTTGCAATGTGAAGTCTCAAGTCAATACTATTAAAACAAATGAAATTGAAAAAATAACATAAGTTCTATTTTTTTTCCAAAAAAAATTCACATAATACTCTAATGTCAAATTTCAACATAACATACATAAAATATGATTTAGAAGAAAAGGGAAACGTCAGTCTATAACCTTACTCAACAATGAATTCTACTTTAATTTAAAAATTAGAATACAAATAAAATTAGGCTAGTGAAAATAAGAAACATAATTAGATAATATAAAAGATTGCATGGAATCAAATAAATAAACTCTTAATAATAATAAAAATAAAAAATTTGAATTTTTTTTTGAAAAAAAGGGATAATAAATGGGCCTAGAGGCCGAAAGGGGAGGGAGGGAGGGAAATGTTTCCCGCCATTTTGTACTTAGACCCATTTACTCATATAGCGTTATTGTGTTAAAGGAAACTAATAGGAAAGGATGGAAGCTGTAAGGTCTCAGAGGAAATCTTTGGTGTCCAACGGCGTCGGTTCAACTCTCCCTCTCTATCGCTCTGCCCCTCCACTTGAAGTCCGTCTTGAAGATTTCGAGCTTTATGCCATTGATCGCCTCCGAGGTACTCAAACTATAAACTTTTAGATCTCATTTCCTTCCTCTGCACTTACTAAATTTTTTTTTTCTTAATTCAATCCAGTTCTTAAAGGTATTTCGGATGCTTTGTCTAGAGGAAAGAAGCCCGATGAAATGGAGAAATTGGTAACTCTATGTTAGTATATTTCTTTCTACATTCTACATTTGGATTCATTTTACTGCTTTCAAAATTAGGTGTTGGATCTGTGGAAAACAAATATGAGGCATCAACATTCATCTGAGCTCCTTAATAAGGACATAATTTCACATTTTGTTTTGCGACTTGTTTATTGCAGGACGTGAGTACCATCTTTTTGCCTTTTTCCATTTTCCATAATTCCAACAATCCCTTCTTTAATATATATAATTCATCTTTTAGGGAGGAGTTGAGAAAATGGTTTCTTTCAATTGAAACTACCTTATTTCGTTACCGTTTCCGCGATGAACCTCCTGAAATTCAGGTTTGCCACATTTTCTTTTCCTCTTACAACATCTTTATGCTTATTGTTTGTGATATAATAAATTTGGACGCAGAGAGTGCTAATGGCAGAGTTTGATCTTCCATACAAAGTTGTCACCACTGTTGAATATGAGGTTAATATTTTTAAAAGGTTTTTCTTCTCTTAATACCACTACATTGAAGTTTTACTTTTCGGCAATATATTGGTGATGCATATTTTATTTACGGCTATCTTGCTTATGATGCAGAGTGTGAAGGACAAATTGAACCAAGTTGCACGCGCCATAGGCCAACCTATTACAAGTAGTATTACTCTTTTGTAATTCCAATCGTGAACTTTGATACTATTTAAATCATTAACTTCATGATTTTAATTATTGCAGCTGATGCTATCTATTACAAGGTATGCTCTTGACTTTCGCAATGCTTAACCCCTTGGTAAAAGTAAATGAAAGTAATAAAGGAGCCAATAGTTATGTAACTCTGATCCCTTTAAGATTTCTATTGCACCCAAGTAGATCTGATAGGCTTTGGGTGTGGGATCCGCATCGGATTCGGTTAACTTATTTTGGGTACTTTGGTTACATCTATGACCAAGAAATGTAGATCGATATCGTATTTGGCTTTATTTTTGAATTTGTGGCATGCATTCATATAAAGTATGAACGCTTTGCTATACATGAGATATCTTATGAATAGAATATTAGGAATTTATAAAGTATTAAATTTATTAGTTTTAGTTCAACAAATTTTAATTGATCCTGTGCATATGTATAAATGTCATAATGCCCATTTATTCGCCGTACCCCAGCATCCTTACCCACTCTGAGATCCATACCTCTGAATACTAAATTTTATGTAGTGAAGAACCTAACCTCTAGTTTGCACCAGCCCATACTTAAGCCTGAGCAACATCAGCCAAGACAACAATGGGTCTGCATGAACATCTATGTAGAAGAGTGCAAAAGAAAGATGTTGCTGACCATATTATACTTGTATACTCCTATTTCAGAATCGTAAGAATTCTTGCCTAATAGCTACATGTGCATGAATCGACAAGTTAATTTGCGTAAGAAACTTCATTGGTTTGACCAGGATGCTTGTTGGGGATTGTAAGAAACAGAAGTGTCTATGATTTTGAGTGTAGACCTCTTGATGTGGCTGGACATTTTTCATGATTGGCTCAGTAGGAACTATAAGACGGGTTTTCAATTATATTATGCTAGGAAAATAAAGCGGCATAAAGGACTCTGTTTATCTTGTTTGAATGAGATTTTGCTTTAGGAGGTTCTGGTTGAGTTTTCTCTTATATTATTTTGGTTTTAATAACTCAAGGTTCCATTTGAGGAGGTGTCAGAGCTTGTGGCGGGTCGACGAGTATTTATTCAGAAAGGGAATGCATATATCGCCATGAATCAGGTAGTTCATTGTATTTTTATGGAAGCTGTTAAAATAAGAATAAATATATAAATCCTACTTAGAATAGGAATCCTAATTGAAAAAAAAGTCATAGGAATATGAATCCTAATTTGAAAAAGAGTCCAATGTAGTTGTCTATAAATAGGGTCTCAATGTAATAATGTAGATACACAATTTCAATAATATATTTCTCACATGGTATTAGAGCAATGGTTAGAAAATTAAATCATCCGTCACTGTGCAATTTTTCGATGACCTAAGCACAATCGGAGAAGGTTGATGCTCAATTATGTAGTCTCCTATGGCGATCTATCGATTCTAAGTTAATGCCCTTGTTTCGCCCATCCCAGACATGTTATTCAGTTTGGGAAAAGACTCGTGCTTTATATACTAATGATATATCTCGATTCTATGATGTGATATTTAGAATGACCAATTTAAAGAAACAAGAATCCGATATGTCTACTTACTTAGGATAGGTACAAGCAATTATGGAGGAATTTGAAACATTGATGCAGTCACTACGAATGTGAACAAACATCAAGAGCACAAACAAACGTTGTTTCTAGTTCTTACACTTGTTGAACTCCACCCTGACCATGATTCAGTGCGTGATCAGATTTTAGTTAGTTCTGCAGTACCTACAATTTTGATGAATTATTTTCTCGTCTACTTCGTCTAGTCGCGCCTCGAAGCAACAAAATAGTTTCATCATCCACCATTGACTCCTCTATTTTGGCATCTAAACCATAGACAAACGCATATATCAGCCTATGAAGAATAGGTGAGGAGGAGGTCATTTTGGAAGATCTTGATCCAAGTGTAGTTATTGTCATAAGCTTGGACACACTTGTGACATATGTCATATTTTGTATGGTCCACCACCCAGTTATGATCCTACTATAAAGGAATACAATGAGTCCCTTCGGAATTGCGCAAGTAAGCAAACATCTCCACTCCACAAGTAGCATCACCCAATAATGCTCATATTGCTCAGGCAGAATATGATGAGTTCCTTCACTATGGAACAAGTAAGCAAACGTCTCCACAAGTAGCCTTGATTACTCAGCCTAATGTTCATGTTGCGGGTAATTCTTATGCTTGTGTTTCACAGTCTAGTACTCTTGGATCATGGGTCATGGACTTGGGCACTTTTGATCATATTTTTGGTAACATATCACTTATGTCTGATATTGTTTATTCACAACCTCTTCCTGCTATTACTCTGGCCAATGGGATCTAAACAAAACAAAAGGGGTTGGAAAAGCCAAATAACAAGATGCAAGGACTGCATCACCCTAAAAACGCAGCGGAACATGGGATTCAACGAGGAGAGTGCGAGCAGTCTCAATGAGATGTCTATTCTTCCTTTCTGCCACACAATTCTATTGAGGGGTGTAGGACAAGATATTTGGTTAATAATTCCTTGGTGAGTCATAAATTCCTGAATTGAGAGGATAAGTATTCTAAAGCATTATCACTACGAAAAGTACGAATAGAAACACCAAATTGATTTTGTATTTCAACAAAGAAACTTTTGAATATAGAAAATAACTCTGAACAATCTTTCATTAAGAAAACCCAAGTGCATCTTGAATAATCATCAATGAAACTAACAAAATAACAAAGACCTAAGGGTGAACCGACTCTACTAGGACCCCAAGTATCAGAATGAACTAACGAAAAAATAGACTTTGAACGACTCTCAGTACTATGGGAAAATGTAGCACGAATGTGCTTCTCGAGTTGACATGACTCACAATCTAATGTGGATTAACTAGAAAAACTAGGCAGCATTTTTTGTTGCTTGGTCAGACTCGGATGTCTGAAACGTTTGTGAATTATGATTGGAGGATCTGTAACGGAGCATGCTGTAAAGGAATTTGAAGAGGTAAGATAGTAAAGGCCTTGTGATTCATGTCTTGAGCCAATCATTTGTCCTGTACTGCTGTCCTGCATGGGAAAAGAATCATCAAAAAGGGTTATGCCACAATGTAGGGCACACGTCAAACGTCTAACAAATGCTAGATTAAAGATGAACCAGGAACATAAAGAACAGAGTTTAGAGAGACAGAAGAGAGTGGTTTGGTATGACTCGTAGTGAAGCTGATCACTCTGTGTTTTATCGACATTCTGCACCAAATCGGTATATTTATTTGGTTGTTTATGTTGATGATATTGTTATCACTGGCAACGATCAAGATGTTATCACTAATTTGAAGCAACAACTCTTCAAGCATTTCCAGACTAAAGACCTTGGCAGATTGAAATATTTTCTAGGTATTGAGGTTGCTCAGTCTAGATCAGGTATTGTTATTTCTCAAAGCAAGTATGCCTTGGACATTCTTGAAGAGACAACAATGATGGGATGTAGACCTATTGACACTCCTATGAATCTGATTGTTAAACGCCTTCTAGGACAGGGGGAGCCACTCACTAATCTTGAAAGGTATATACAGTTGGTTGGAAAGTTGAATTATCTTACAGTGACTAGACCTGATATCTCTTTTTCTGTGAGTGTTGTAAGTTAGTTTATGACTTCCCCTTGTAATAGTCATTGGGAAGCAATTGTTTGTATTTGCGATATATAAAGTTAGCTCCTGGTAAAAGACTAGTCTTTGAGGATCAAGGCTATGAACATATCACTGGATACACAGACATTGATTGGGCAGGATCACCCTCTGATAGACATTCAACATCAGGATAGTGTTTTAGTAGGAGGTAATTTGGTGTCGTAGAAGAGTAAGAAACAGAGTGTGATTACTCGATCTAGTGCACAATCAAAATATCGAGCAATGGCTGTAGCAACTTGTGAGCTAGTTAGGATCAAATAGTTGCTGAGAGAGCTAAAATTTGGCGAAATCGGTCCAATGGAACTTGTGTGTGATAATCAAGCGACCCTTCATATCGCATCAAATCCAGTGTTTCATGAAAGGACTAAGCACATTGAGATTGATTGTCACTTTGTCAGAGAAAAGATACTCCCAGGAGATAATGTTACAAAATTTGTTTAGCCGAATGATCAACTTGCAGATATCTTCATCAAGTCCCTCACCGGTTCTCGTATTAATTATATGTGTAACAAGCTAAGTACATATGATTTGTACGCACCAGCTTGAGGGGGAGTGTTAGAATAAGAATAAATATATAAATCCTACTTAGAATAGGAATAAGAAATGGAGATTTGCCAATTGTTGTATGCTGATGACATTGTAATCTTCTGCGAGGCAAAAGAAGACCAGATTAGATATATCAGAGTGATACTTGTGATCCTGGAAGCTGTCTCTGGTCTAAGGGTTAACTGGAGGAAAAGCAGTTTATTCCCTATCAAGGAAGTAGCACAGATGCAAAGATTGGTTAACATCCTAGGGTGCAAGATCGAGCAATTCCCAACAACTTACTTGGGAATGCCTCTGGGAAGCAATGATAAAGAACTACTGATATGGGATGGGATAATCCAGAGGTCAGAGAAGAAGTTAGCCATATGGAAATCTCAATACTCGTCACTTGGGGGCCGACAAACATTAATAAATGCAGTGCTGGACTCCCTCCCCACTTATGTCATGTCTCTATTTCCCTAACCTGCTAAGGTGCTGGAGAAATTGGACAAACTTAGAAGAGACTTTCTTTGGTTTGGAAACAAAGAAAGGAAGGGGTACTATCTAGTTAACTGGGAAACAGTGCAGGTACCTAAGCTCTCAGGTGGTCTTGGAGTTAGGAATCTTCGAATCCATAATGAGTGCCTCTTGATGAAATGGCTGTGGAGATATGTGGAAGAAGAACATGCTCTTTGGAGAGAAGTTATACATCACAAGTATGGCCAGGACTCCCAATGGTGTACCAATGAGGTCACTATACCATATGGAGTTTCAACATGGAAAACAATAAGATCCTTCTGGACCAAACTAGCAGGAAACATCAAACTCAGAATAGGAAATGGAGCTAAAATACTATTCTGGAAAGATGTTTGGGTAAGACATGAGGCATTAATGCAATTTTTCCCTGACTTATTTTCTTTCTGTAGCAATCCAGATATCACTCTAGCTGAGAGTTGGGAAAATGGTTGGGATATATCTTTCAGGAGACATTTCAATGACTGGGAAATAGATAGGGTGGCACA
>JAJOOO010016587.1:0-26035 GCA_029582685.1 Solanum piurae | reverse complement strand
AAACTTAACATTTTACCCCCAAAAACTGTTAAATATAACGGTGGTCATGTATGACAAAATGTGTTCAATTTAGTCTTTTACCCTAAACTTAACATTTTGCCCCCAAAATTGTTAAATATAACGGTGGGCCCCACAGTTAAATTTAACAGTTTTGGGGATAAAATGTTAAGTTTAGGGTAAAAGACTAAATTGAACACATTTTGTCATACATGAAGGACTATTTCAATCACCTAGAATATATTGAGGACCAAAATAAAGCAACACCAATACATCAAGGACCATTTTGATCATTTTCTCATCAAATATCAGGTTGTATTTCAGTATGGTTTTGTATTTCAGTATGAAAAAACGAATACCAATAAGTTTTTATTTCCCTTCTTATAATGTATTCGTCACAATTCTATAAATTATGTATTCAATCATAATATATAGAATTGTGACGAATACATTATATACCTATTTGAATGACTACAAACTAAAAAAGAAATACAATGTTTTAAAATAAAAATACAAATGATGAGTAAAAGAAAAACAATTGACAAACAAAAATTAATATGAATACAATTTTGGTGTGAATACAATTTTGCAGACTCCTCCTCCTCCTCCTTCTTATTCTCCTCCTCCTCCTTCTTTTTCTTCTTATGCTATGTTCTTTTTCCCGATTTTTTCATCAAAACCGAATCTGAATCTATATTCACTTGTGCATTAGGTGATTTAATGATCATTTATATTGATGTTTGTAGGCTTTTGTTTCAAAATTGATAACATTTGAGCATATATTGGGTTGGTTTAATCAAAACTAAAATTATAAATTTGAAAAATATTTTGTTGAACAACTAATAATAATCATGTCAACCTAACTCTTTATAGTGGTATTTTGAAAACATTACATGAACATAGTGAGATTATACAATTTTACAATATATACAAATTACAATACTTCTACACGTATTTATGTATTTAAAAACTCTTGCCCACACATACATACACATATAATTGATCACACATACATACACTCATACACATCTAGTTATGACCACATAATAAATAGGCCAAACACATACACAACCCCTCAAACTTGTCCTCATTTTTCATTTTGGCACTCCAACTTAGCCTTGTTCCATTTTAACCCTTAAACTCCATTTTTTCTATACCATTTAAACATTTATACTATTTTTTATGATTTGTTTTTATTTATGTTCTTCAATTGCAATTTCTTATTTTAAAAAAATAGACGTGTGCCTGTTAATTTTCGTAAAAAAATAAACATTCGTGAATGTACATAAAAAATTTCAAACAATAATATTATTTTTTTATATTTCTCTGTATTTTTGCATGAAAATAAATTGACGAAAGTTCTTTGATCTTCTTTCTTAAACATTCAATTAAATTAAATAACACTACTTGTTTATTGTTTCTTATCATCTAGGCTATCTAAATTTAACGCAAATAATCACTTTTAATTTTTAATATAAATCAATACGAATAAAAAAAATCATCTTCAAAAACACTCGACTGACTTTGTTAATAACACTACTAAAAAAAGACTCTTGTTCATTGCTAATAACACTACTAAACAATGTTAAAACTCGACTGACTTTGTAAGATTGTCGGTGATTTTAAAGAAACAAAATCAACACAATTTCGTCGGTTATTTTTCACACAAAAATACATAACACTCTTAAAAAGATTTTTTTTTTTTAAAAAGAATTATTTTTTGTTAATTTTAAATTTTTTAACTAAAACTAACTGACACATGTCGATTTAAAATAAGAAGTTGCAATTGAAGAATATATATAAAAATAAAGAAATCATGAAAATAGTATTTCGTGTTAAAATGGTACATAAAAAATAAAGTCTAAGGGTTAAAATGAAACAATGCTAAGTTAAAGTGTCAAAATGGAAAATGTGGGCAAGTTAGAGGGATGTATATGTGTTTGGCCTAATAAATATGTGCGATTTTTAGTTAGAAACTTAGAATGAAATATTTTATGGTTCAAAAACATGTATTTTGCTACCCTTTGAAATCAAATCATCGTTATGTTTTGAAAATACTCTCTGCCTTTAAATTTATTTGACTGATTTTTATTTGACACATAACTTTAGGAACAAAGAACACTCTTGAATCTTGTGCTTTTAATCTATAGATATGTAAAATATACTAAAATGTTCTATAATATTGTGATATTTTGTATGAGCGTGTAGCTGCCCCTTTCCATATATACAAATGATTCCTTCTCTTTCTTCATAATTATTTACCTTATTTTCTCCAAATTGATTTCAAAATTTGAAAATTCCAGTTCTTCCCTCTCAAATCGCGCTTCCTAATTTTTAGGGCAATTGTTATGCAGTTAAGTTTCTTCCTTTTTTGTGGTTTCATTCTTATCCTTTTGATTTGAATTTGTATATGATTGCAATTTCATATGATTTTTCAGATTTATAATTCGATACAATCAAAATTATGGATGAAGAAACATCCAAAATAGCTTTGGAATATATTATGACAAATATATAAGTACAAATCAACTGTAAATTATATATATACAGATATTTAAGTACAAATCAATTGTCACTACTCCTTTTATACAATTACAGACGAAAATAGCTTATTGATACAGAAAATAATTTCACATAATAAACAATTATCAATCAATTATACATATACAAACACTAATTCCACCAATAATATAGAATATGTGAATTATACATATACAAAATATACAAATATAAATCAGTTGTTAGTGTCACTACTCATTTTATACTATTACAAATGTAAATAGCTAATTTATACGGACTCTAATTCCACATAAACTACAGTCACCAATCAATTATACATATACAAACACTAATTCCACCAAAAATAAAACAAACCTATACATATATAAAATATACAAATACAAACAACATTTGAAGAATTTGTTTATACAATTATGTACGAAAATAACTAATTTATGCAAACACTGACTCCACATAAACTACAGTCATCAATGAATTGAATCAATCAATAATATTTTATACAATAACAAATAGAAATCAATTTATACATTTACGGAAAGAAGGAAAGTCATATTTGGTATGAAAGTCTAATGAGATATTTTTTCCATGAATTAAGGGATTGTTTACCTTATTCTAATTGAAATTATCGTCACTATATTTTAAAAAGTTTGAATTCTCGTTTTGTATATATACCAAATAATAGCGAATTATACAAATACGCTTGCCTATAACCATTAAAATTATAGCTACAACATGTAAATATGTAAACTATAGCTAAGAAGCCTAATTAAGTTTATTCTTGTGGCTATATGCGAAATTTACTCCTTTTATTTTGAGCAACTTTCACATATAACAAACATAAAAATCATATTTGTATGTTATAACTATAGTTTGCATAATTGCGCTCCATAGCAAATTTTATGTTTGCTATGGAGCTTTTGATTTGTATAATTCATTACAAACTTCCAATTTTATACAAATTGTTCAGTTTTGTATAAATTCATTTATACATTGTAATTTGTATAATAAGATCTGTATTTATATAATTATAAGTGTATATGATGAAAATATATGTATTTGTATTTGTATATACACTTTTCTCTCGCTTTATACAAACACAAACGTATTTTATACCAAAATGTATAAAATGGCTAATTATATACCGAATCAGGTGACAAAAAAAGGGATGTTTGCTGCGAATTACAATTAAAATAAACTATGGCTATAACATTTAATTTGAATTAATAGTTTGTTATTGGAAAAATTACAAAAATCTCACCTTTTAGTTTACTTATTACCATTATCCCCTATAAGTTTTATAAATTTCCAAAATTCCTCATTTTCGCGCATCAAATTAATGTATCAGCGCTTATATTATTGTATCTCGCGCTAATGTATCAGCGCTTATATTATTGTATCTCGCGCTAATGTATCAGCGCTTATATTATTGTATTTCGCGCATCAGATTAGTATATCATGTATAAAATGTACATCAGATTAGTGTATCATGTATAAAATGTAATGTATCTTACTTAACAATTAATGTATCTCGCGCATCAGATTAATGTATCAGCGCTTATATTATTATATCCGTTTTGAGGGATTTCTATAATTATAAACTTTTAAGGAATAAATTGTAATTTTACCTTAAAAATATGTGATTTCTGTAATTTGCCCTTTGTTATTTCATATAATTTTCCCTTTTATTTTTCAAAAAGCGTTAATTGAGCCCAATGCAGTACCCATAAGTCCAAGCCCAAATTCTTAGCCCTTACCCGTTTGCCACTTACCACCCGGTTTCTCTATCTCCGACTCTCTCGATCCCGGCGAAATCCAAGTGTAGAATATCAGGCAACCGGCGGCAGCTCATTTCCACTGGTAATTCTTTGTTCTTCCTTCTCCTGTTCCTTTTCTTATCAATAATCTCGCAGAAACGCAAAAATATGCATTAACGTATAAATTTTTTCTGGTATAATAGCTTATTTCTGATTTTTTGTAGTAGTTCCTACTGTAATACAGCACCGCCTCATTGCTTCCATGAAAATTTATCTTATCTATTAAAATTATTGTTATATTTTCATTTTAGAGTGAAACAGATGAAGTGCTCACTATATTCCTAATGTTCCTTTTGCAAAATGATCTCATTTTATGATCTAAATGAAAAGTGTAAGCACTGGCATGATTCATGAGGAAATAGAGAAAAGAGAAGAGTGAGGAATACAAACAGAAATAGCTTGAGATGTTTAGCTTTTACGGTCGGAAACTTTTTTTTTTCAAATGATCATATGGGATATCAGATCCTATTTGTGGGATTTCACTGGGTATGTTGTTGTTATCATGTTGTGAACCGAGTGATCATCCAATTGGTGGATTATTTAGTTTGATTTACTACCTCAGTTCAGCAGGCAGAGTATTAGTGATGGAATTTCGTAGATGCCTTTAACTAGAACCCGAGTGCCTAAATGTCAGAAGTAAGGAGATGGAAAATTGGATTTCTAAACCCCTTGATTTTCCAATACATATGTTTGAGCAAAGGAGAAAATCCCATAAAGTTCGTCTTTGTTGTTGTGTTGCTCTCGTAAAGTTACTTTTTTTCGTTCCGTCGTTCCTATTTCCTGCCTCTTAGCTTCTCCCTCCTTTTTTTTGGTAGTGCTGTCTTTTCTTCTTGAAACAAATTTTTTTATGTCCTCTAGTTCATCATATCTTACATGAAATATTATACCATTTCACCCAGCAAAGGGGAAAAGATGAGAATCTGCTTCTTCAATTGATTAAATTTCCAATATGTTAACCCTTCGGGAGTTGCCCAATGGTTTGAGCTTGGGATTTCCATGTTGGAGGTCTCAAGTTTGATACCCCTTGCCAGCGAAAGCAAGGGGTTTGCCTTCTGAGTCGAGCTCGTCGCACCAGGCTTGCCTAGTGCGGATTACCTCTCCTATGTGGTTTGCGAATTATTACATAGGAGTGAGAGTTTTACCATGTGCGCACCCAAAGGATAGCGGCTGCGGGTTTCCCTTGTCATTAAAAAAAAATAAAAAAATCCAATATCTTTATTTTGATTAATAGGTCTCGTACATGAAATCATTTTCAATAGTATTCACTATTTGATATCTGGTAATGGCATTGATTTTGCTCATCTGTTGGTCCGAACAATTTGACAGTGTCATTCTCTCACACATGAGTGTTTGGATTTCATTTAATTATGTTTGTTGCTCTCGTCTGTTTCTTTCTTTTTGAGCATTCTGTACTTTTATGAAGCCATTTTCTGCAAAATAGTGTGACCATATGGTAAAATGGTAATTAGTTTTTTCAGTTTGCTTTTTTACAGTAGAAAGTGAGGAGAGAAAACCAATTTAAACAGTAAGAAAATATTGAAACCATGTATACCAGGATTTCCAAGACTTAGAAATATGAAAATGATATGTTTCGTTGTACACCAGCTACATTGAACAATGTGAAAGCATTTGGAGCTGGTGAAAAATTCACATTCTAATATGTGTTTTCCTTGCTAAACTGGACGTTACTGCTGCAGTTCATGGTGAGAAATTCACATTCTAATACGTGCTGTCTTTGCTCCAATTTTAGCTGATGGGATTTGGGAATAGAGGAATCGTTGCTGACAAATGGTCAGGAAGGCTTTTATGGGTCTGTGCAATTGGAAGTGCTGTTGGTATACCATCAATCTCCTTTGATTTTTTCTTGAGATTTTTCTCTCTAGACAAGCAATGGTTATTTTTAGCCTGTACTGGACTGGCAGAAAGTCAACAACTAACAAATTAGCTAGTATGCCAAGACTTAATTAATAATGTAATACATATGAAATCTCCTCAACGAAGCTCTTTATTAACCTAGAAGTACCTAGTGACTGCCAACTGCTTACCGTATTCATCCAAAAATATTGCATGTAGTGGTGTTCATCAACTTATGGTATTGGTTAAAATTCTAAAGGTGTTTGCTCTATAGGAAAAGAGCTTATAGAAAAAAAATCACATGAGCTTCAGAAAAGTTATTGGCTAGAAGAAACTCTACATCTCCATCAGTTCAAACATAGAGATCTTCCGAGTCAAGTGAAAACTTGTTCCTTGATGCATTTTGTTTTAATTTTTTCTTACATTTGGAATAACTAATTCTCAACCATCTTTGTGCAAGCTAGAATTTATTAACTGAGAAGTATGATAAACGCTGAACCAAAAACCCCACTAGGCGAATGGATAAAATCTTCACCTTTTATAGTGATCATCAAAGTTTGATCATAATTCATATCATTACTCATATACTGTAGATTTTGATTCACATGCCAATTTTTAGGTTCTTTTAGTTCCAGAAAGCTTTGAGGGGTGCCATGGGACATTATGGGGTATGGATTGTTGAGATGATCTACTTCCATTCTCAGTATGCGCAATGACTCTCTTGACAAATGAAAATTTATGAATAGTTTTAATGATACATCAAGATTTTGGATATATCTGTGTGTTTATTGTGACCAATCTCTGCTGAGTGCTTAAATTATTTTTAGCTCTTCTGTTTGAATACTTGATGTTGTTCTTTATCTGTATCTTGCTTGTTAGGCTTCTATATGGTTGCTGTGGAAAGACAAACTCAGAATAGAGCAAAAATGATGGCTGAAGCACTGGCGGATGCAGGATCAAGCATAGATGCCAGTGAGAAAAGCTGAATATCATGGGACTTATGATAATGCTATACATTTTCATTAGGCGTCATTTCTTATCGTTTGGTAGTCTGAGTCATGCTCTGGAAACTATTCTGTTGTAATAATTACTCGCGATCCTCATAAACGGAAAGACATTGCTGAACAAATATTCGAGTTGGGAAATATGTATAATTGAAGTTAAGGACTTAGATTAATTTGATTAATACTGAAGAAGGCTAGCTAGCTTTTGCTTCGATGAAATTGATATATAGAGTTCACGAGTTTATATCGTGTGTACAGTGGAAGAAGAGTTACAATGGGCAAGTAAATAAATAGAGTTGGTAGCCTTTATGTATACCAGGGATTTCCAAAACTCGGCAAAAATATTGAGAACTATGACTAATTTGGAGCAGATAAGCTAACGCCTGCATAGGCTAGTACTAATAATAACACCCTTGCTCATAAAAGAGTTCTATACGATCAGTCATCGAACTGATAACTACATGTAATCGTTCAAAAAATGGAATTACTAATCTGAAAAGTAAAGACAAGTTATCTGTTGCGACATATTAAAGTACATTGATGGTGTATAATCCTCCAAACTGTCGATGTATACAAGTTTAACTCTTTAACTAATTGACGAGGGAAAACATACAAGCTTTAAGATGCTCCATCTTACCTAGATAGCTCATGTGTGTAACTGATTATACAAGGTATACTACATAGAGAAACAGTTATTATAGATTTTTCAATCCAGAGCGTTTTTGGGGAAAATATGTTTGCAACTATAGAAACTATTTCTTTCCTACCTGCATATTTCTTTGAATTCACATGTCAAACATCTTCAAGTATATATGTTATATGCAACGTTAAACAAACCTGCAGAAGTATCAACACCAACTTCGCTTCGTATTGTTTTGCGACTTCACTGTGGTGGTTATTGTTTATCCAAACCCAAATGTCCTCTAGCAGGCATTGAAGATGATCTTGATATTGCTTCAGGTGGAAGACTTGGGGAAGTTGCGGAAGAAATAGAGGCAGAAGGTCGAAGGAGAGGAGTACCAATACGACTTGAAGTGTCGTTAATTGTTACTGAATGATGATCCTCTGTGACAGTTGTTGGTTGGCTGTAACTCAATTTCTGTACCTGCACCATGCACTGTTCGAGGGCTATCAACCAACTGGTCATGATCATATTCCTCTAGTGACATTACGGTGCTTGTATCAGTGTGCACAGTTGAATCATCTGGGAACATACGCATCCTCCTTTTTCTTCTTGCTGCCTTTCCCCATCCATGGATCGTTTCTCTTATTCTCTGTGGAATCAATGCAGCCTTATAGTTTGTACCCATCTGCAAAGAGGCAATATAATATGTTCAAAGCTTTGTTGTTGGAAAATATTAATATCTACAATCTCATTCAATAGTCCGATTCACGAGTTTACCGTGGAAGTGCAACATGTTGAAGTAGTTCGTAAAGTTTAACATTTCAACGATGATCAAGGAGATCTTATGATCTCTGGACATACCGTTGACAGTTTAAAGTAGACCACATTTAAGAATGAAATAGCCTGTACATGATTTTTAACAATATACCTAAAGAGAACGGAAAAAATAATACCCCTTCCGCTTCCGCCATCATCCTCATTTACCTCACCCACTCCAGTCTCCCATCTATTGGTGTTTGTTTGTCAAGAGCAAGAAGCGGAAAGAGAAAGGAAAACGGAACTAGAAAATTTGAGACATGTCATCCATAACAGTGGTTATGAGAATATTGTACAAGGGCAGAGAGGTAATGTGTACAAAGTCGAAAGAGGATCATACTATTCTGACTTCTCAATTTAGCTATATCCGTCGTGACATAATACCTGTGTAACCAGGGCATAGAGTGGCAAGGTGCTATAACTGCAAAGGAATTGTCCAGCAAACCTGGGTGACAAACAACAGCATACGTTTAGATTGTTGTGCTAAATAAATATACGTTGGTAAATCTAAAACCTTAAACAATAGTACATACAAATACAGTTGGTAATTACACATACCCCATAATGAGTCGTAGATACACAGGTGTGTGGTTCTTTACGAAGCATGAGTTATACCCAAATTGCCACTGGTAACTTTGTCAAAACTCAGATATTCAGAACATTAGTCTCTACTACAAATGAAAACAAACATATGCATGTGATACGTAGAACATATTATACAAGCACATGGAATAGAGAATATGGTTTTGTCTAAGGAAGTATTTAAGGGAGGAAACATGGTTTTGTCCAATTCCGAGAAAGAATTTGAGTTAAAAGGAAAAAATCATTAGTATTTCAGGGAATGTGCCAATGTCGAATACTAAAGATTGCGAATGTTTAATACAGTTAAAAGGGAAATGCTTTGACTAGGTTCGGTACAAACGTACAGGAATTTTTTTTAAGCTACGAGAAAGGGACCAGTGAATACCCAGAACCAAAAAAATGAAGCTAGCTCAAATGCATTCTGCAAGAGTAAGCATGCAAAAACAAGTTAGTGTATATAGACAGACATTAAAGAACGTTAGTAGATAGACGAAACAACTAAAAAATGAAGTATGATTGTACAAACAAACCTGGAAAAGGACAAAAGTAATTCTGGTTTTTTTAACCAAAAAAGTTCGTCTCGTGGTTTTAGCTTGACCCTTGAGAATGAGCCAGTAATTGCAGCACTCTCCAATGCCAAGGTTGCGATTACATGCTGCAGTTTTGTACCCACGAGTAGTACAAGCTGCACAGAAGTACAAGTAAATCGAAATTCACATAAAGAAGTATCACATTGGGGTAAAACTCTTTCCTAACAAGCGACTCCGTACCCAAAGGGACTCAAACCCGGAACCTCTGGTTAAAGATGAAGAAGTACCTACCACAATATCACAATCCTCGTTAGTGTCAAAGGTCATTGAGATATAGCCATTTTTTGAAAACCAAACAACATAATTGTCATTTACTTCATATTAAGATTTCAAAGTATCTTGTATTCATTCAATGAAATAATCGTGTAAACAAGGGCATGAGAACTCCATCGATAATAATAAAAGGAGCAAATTATAAAGTACTAATAGCTTTTTGTATCCAACTGATTCTATCTGCCAAATTCAGTTGCTGCTCAATGTGTAATATCAGAGTTCTCAACCAACTATATCGTTAACATATACTAGTACTTGTAAAGAAAAATGCTAGTATTATCCATGCTACACCATTGCTACGTTGTAATAACTCTGTTTCGACTCCACTGTACATTCTCGAGTAGCATCTAAGTTACTAAAACACTCGGTTACCTAATCTTCTTTTGTCTTCTCTCTTGCATCTTCAGTTTCACTATTCTGCAACAACCTGAATTTAAGTATCTTTTGAAGCTGTGTTACAGGCTTGACTTGTTTGGACTTGGTTTGCTTAGGATCTAACGTGGGCCTTCCTGGGAAAAGGTTAGCTTCAGAAGGCCCCGCCTCTTCATGGACCACCGGAGGTGTATCTGCAGAAACGTTTACTTGGTGATAAAATTCCAGATTGATTTGAAGAATTTTTTTATTTTTTTTATATTATCCAACTAATATGCAAAAATCATGAAACTAGAAATACTGGATGCAAGTTTTAATAGAAAAAAGACATGTGCCAAGGAGTCGTGGACTAAAAAATTCTGAAGGCCCCCTCCTATTCTTATGTTTCATTGTTTCGAATGCAACATTATGTTAGAGGACAGGTTCCAGAAAAAAACGTACTCCATTCATATGTTAAAAAAGACAGATTCCCCGGTTCACAGTCTACTATGTGCCTAATGTTGTCACAAATTATCATTCACGGATACCAGGAGGCAGCCCAGTGTCAAAATTGCACCAGAAAGCCAAAATTAGAAAACAGTAAACTAATCTGCACCCCTAAAAAACATCTAACTGCAGTTCAGTTATACAGAATCAAGTTCTGACCCCAGACAGATTTTTTTATGGTAGAAACAAGCAAAGAACTCCCTCTTATTTTTTTAAAATATTTTTTGGGATGAGATGGAACACCAACAGCAACGTTGAAGCTAGATTAAAGTAATCAGAAAAGTAGCTCATTCCTTCTCTTGTTCTATTATAATATGTTGCGGAGAGGAACATGGCTTACCACTTTCATCAAAAACAAGGCATGTCCCAATAGTCTCATCATACTGTCCAATCTGCAAAACAGAAATAAACAACAGTTGAGATAAACACACTTCTACGGTACGAAAATAGCATACGGACTAATCAGCTTAATTGCCCAACGGGGGTTCAAATGCATGTGAGGATAATCAAAAGATACAACATATTTGGAGTGTATACCCACAATTATTACACCCACTCTCCATTATATATACTTTGTTTTCCCTTCACCAACTCTTTTGTTCTAGAAAGATCTCAACTAACAACTCGCCAGAAATAACAAGGGAGTTGAAATGGATACAATCTGTCTATATCCTCTCACGAATGGAAGACAAAACTGTGAGGAGTGAGGACTGAGACCTATCAGCCATAAAGTTTAATTTAAGTGCATTATTGTCTATTTTGCAAGAAATAGCTAGACAATAAAGTGAGTGTAATCTCACTGATGTAAGTGTGGCGGCCTTTTGGGGTGTAAGGGTGTCAGCGGGGATCAAGATGACTGACCACTGTAATGACTAATGTCACTAAGGAGATACATACCTTTATAAGAAATATTACCACACAAACAACTAATCTCACTAAGGAGATATATTATAATTCTCTAAACATGATTGATAAATTCAAAACAAAAATGAACTTGAATCAGCCTCGAAACACCAACTCACCAGCTTGATTTTACCATCGATGGTCAAGATGGGGTTCAATGTGTCAAGACCCTGCAAAAAAAAAGTTACAAAATTAAAGAAACAAAGCAATTGCAATAGTTTTCAAGAAGCAATGAGTACCTAACAAGTCAAAAGAAATAAAAGGAAACGCCAAAAGGGTTATCACTTAGTTTTGAATCTATAAGAACATCAAAACATTGAAACAGAAAGGCGAACTTGGGATCATACCGAGAGAACATATGGTGCATTTGGGGGAATGTAAATTTCGCAGGGAAGGTCATCCAGATCAAGCAATATATACTCTGCTTCCTCCATGTTGTCATCACAAAGTGACTGTTTTTCCATCATACAGCGCAGCAGAAAATAACACCACCAAGAATTGTGATGGATGATACACACAGAGGAAGGGAAAGAAGTGAAGGAGAAAAGCTGAAAAGAGAAAAGAGAACGTGTAAAACAATGACGAAGGAAAACCTTACTTTTTCATTGTACAACAACTTTATATATAGATGTCACATTGCCCCATAAACTTCAATCAATGACATAATGCAGCAAATGTATTACGTATTAAATAGTAAACAAGACACCTTCTTCTTACAATCACCCTGTGCATTACTATTGTGCTTCAGAACATCAATTTTGTTAACTTCTTAAAATCTCATTATATTTGAGTAATTGTGAAGTCAAAACAACACGAGTCATGTCAGCATTCCTTCGTCTGGCTAGGATATATTTTACAAACAAAAAATCAGTATTCAAATTCTTTTATTATTCTTTCTTATGAGACAAACAAATTAAAATTCCATCTAATCCTCTTAATGAATGAGAGAATTAAGTTTGATTTGGTGTTTCTTATGATACTGAAAAATTTGTTTCAAAAAGGTATGGTGTGTCAATGAAGAATAAAGGATAAGCTAGCTCTTACGGAACTACAACAGTGAATAAAAAGTGATCATTTTCAAGTTTTTACCCGTTTGATTTGATATACACTTCATGATTTATAAGCTTTTGGTATAAAGTAGCTGAAGTTTTGTTCCTTCCCATGTTGTATCCTTCTTTTTGATATGAAGATTTGATTCTCTCTTTCCTGTTTTTTTTTTTTAGCTTTTGGCATCCAAATAGTTGTTCTCTGTCAGGTTGTGACGGTTCTTTCGACTTTTGAGTATATTCTCCACCAGGGAAAAAAAGACGACAAAATTCTACTTGTTTCCATGTATCTTCCTTAAGCTGAGTAAACTGGTAGTTCTATAATACAACTTTTTTTTGTTTCAAAAAGGGTGGCTTTACAGATAACAGCTAATCTAAGCTTCCCAATTGTCCACAAACAAAAATGATCATCACCATTACTAATAAAAATCGTACAGGATGATACCTACTTTTAAAAGAAATTTTTTAACTTTTCCAAACACCTACAAAACTTAAAAGGTGCTTAAAAATCAAAATCACCTAAAAATAAGTTAATCCAAACAGGCATTGAATACTGTATCCAAGTCCTACTCTCACACAAAGCTTTTATGGTCAAATTGGCATAGTGAAATTCAGAAAATTAACTTTACCAGTTGGAAGAGAAGACAGAGAGACGAGGAAATCGCAGCTTCTGAGTTCACTACTTTACCTAGATACACAGCTTCTGCACTTTTGAATCAGAAATTATCGTCTGCGATTGAGGATTGAAGCACTGTCTCAATGAGGCGTGAGAGATGAAAGCAGTGAGCAGCTATGGCGCTGAGCGCAACTTCTGAATGTGCATCAGCCAGGCCGTAGCCCTAACCCTGAAGACGATCTAGTCAGGGGTAGAATTGTAATTTGAATCTGTCTAAATCGAGACCTGATCCGGTTTGAATACAAGTTATAATGTGATAGATTAATTATGATAAGATAAATTATGTTTAAATTAATATTTCGAAGTGAGTGCTTTGGTTTGTTGTGTGTAGGGGTGTTCACGATTTGGATAAAAATCGATCCAAACCGAAAAACCGAACCAAATCGATAAAATAAAACCAATTTTATTTGGGTTTGGTTTGGTTTGGTTTTAGATTTTTGAAAATCAATAGTATTTGGTTTGGTTATGGTTTTATTCGAAAAAACCGAAGAAATAACCAAACCGAACCGATGAATTATATACATATATTTTATTAATATACATACTTAATATATTGTTTTTATAAATAACTAGATGGACACAAACACATTATAGAAAACAATTGTACTTGAACTTTAGAAATTTAGAAACACCAAACCTTATCTCCTACTTTGATGAAAGAAACAGTATAGTCTTGTATCAACTTTTTTAGATGTTGAGCTTCCTCAGTTGCCTGGCAGGGAAAGAAACAATTAAGAATTTCTTCAATGGTCATTATAGAGAGATTTCAGTCATTATTAACAGTTGACAATTAGTAAACAAGTTTGTGTTGTTTTTTCTTTTTCTTGATAATTCAAAATAGGTTACTCCTATTTTCAATTGATCAATGTTTTTTGGATTTATTTTCATCGTTTTGCTGTTTCAGATGTCTTATTTGTGCAAATTTAAAGAAAGCTAGACCACCATTTCTTGACAGAAATCCAACCAAAAGCTACAAGAACAGCCCAAGACTCTTATTATGATGTTTATGGCCAGAATCTTGAATAATCGGAGGCTTTACAATCACAGTATTATCAGAAACATTATGAGGATGCCTCACAGGGACAAATCCATAAGTTCGAAAACTCCAATTCTCAATACTATGCAATTAAGTACTCCCCTCAGTAGAAGCAGTAAACCCCACATACATTAACTCTTTTAGATAATCAGACAAGTTTATATCAACAATCAAGATTGGTTTTTTAGGCTTGAAACAAGTCAATGCATAAGTTGGAGTTGTCTTTTTTTTGTTTTAGTGATATTCCTAAACTTTTTCAAATTGTTGATGAGCAAATGGAAAATTTAAAACTTACCAAGATTGCTGGTGCCACCCTTTACTTCTGCTACTGCCGCCCTCTGCTGCTGCAGCGGAGACGGCGCCGGTCGGGGATGGGTCGGGGATGTTGGGCGTGAGAGAGGTGACTTTAGGGTTTTGAGATTATGTTCTTTTCTAAAAGAAGTGTTAATTTATCGATCATGAAATGTGTATCTTTTAAAATAACTAATTTTAGCGTTGCATGTATCATAGATATATAGTATGTGATGTTGTAAAATAGAATTACTATTATTAAATTAAAGTTTTTTAGTAAATAGTTATAATTAAATAAACATAGGATAAGTGTTTTTAAATTATTATTACATATTGTCACAGAGTTATTTATATTTTGAAATCAAAATGACCAGATATCATTAAAAGTTAAAACATTTCAAAATACATTCAAAATTTAAATATGAATGAAAGTGACATTTCTATAATAATATTATTTCTTACTCCACTCAACTTTGTAAATAAATCTAACCAACAAAACAGAAAAAAATATTCATTCAAAAAATGTCACTTTCCTATTGAGGTTATGAACATAAATAATGTAAATCATTTAAGTAGAAATTTTGTCTTAAATATTAATACTTGAAATTTAATATGTGCATGACACTAATAAAAATTACCATAAGTATTTCAATATTTTATCTTTATATGTAACATATCATTTACAAAATATTATTACTCAATTAATATTTGAGTAAGTCTATCATAGAGAGGTAATTTTACCAAAAAAAGTGTACTTGGTTGTTATGAATGATGGTTATATATACTTTAGTATAATAATTTAATTTTAATATATGAATAACATCACCTATGGTAAAAATATTTAATTTCATTAAATTTCTATCTTATCTTTGTGAAATTGTAGTCTTCTCCTTTTTTCTGCTGCATACATATATTATAGTTGTTGTCTAATGAAAGTATCTAGTATCTTATAGAAGTTGTATCACGATATAAAATATTTAAATTTTTCAATGATAAAAATTAATAGATGAATAAAATTTAAAGTATTATTTATAGAATCGTTAATTTGATTTAAGATCATCTTATGATCAATCACTATTTTCTTATATATTTTTATATAGCTAGTAAGGAGTGTATCTCGGGTATTCTTGATTGATTGAGACAAAAGGACTCCCTCAATACAGCTTAACTCCGTCAAACCTGCACGAGTAGTGAAGAAGTATAGATATAATTGGTTGTTTTGTGACATAAAGAAAAATTATATGGAACAGTACATAGTCAATAAAAAAGAAAGACGAAATATATGTTCATGTTATATTCAGTACTCTAGTGTTCCATTTGATTTAATTCTTGCCACCAACACTTTACTTTCTCCGTTCATTTCTACATACATATCCATTAAAAAATAATTATTATCATGGCTATGTTATCATATTATAAGTAAAAGTAAAAATTATTTTTGAAATACTGAATTTAACATCAAAACTAATAATTCAATAGACTGCGTTGATAGCCATTGTTTTAGCAAAATTAGGAAGAAACTCCTTCGTTTGAGGGAAGAGAATAAAAAATAAAAAAACAAAGAAGAAATATCTTACTCAAATCATATGCTTTTTTTCATATTGTTTAATATTGTTGTCTCTCCTATAACTTTTATTCATTGTTAACTCATGAAAATGGTAAGAAAAAATACGAGTGTGAATTAATGAATGATTTGCTACAATTTTTTCACCAACTCTTTCTTATGAGGTACCTCGAATTTTGTTGAATTTCAAACTTAATCAATTTTTGCAAATAACACTTGAGATTTTTTTAAGAAGAAGAAAAATAATTGTAGTTTAAAAATGTGAGGAAACCCCTCTATTTATAGCTACCAAATATTAGTATGAATATGTGTTAATTGCGTCTTATCCGAAAAGTCATTGCTTATCTGAAAAGTCACAACTCATATGAAAAGGCACAACCCTTTAGAAAAGTCACAACCCTTCAAAAAAATCACAATCCTTCGGAAAAGTTAGAAAAAGTCACAACCCTTTGAAAAAGTCACAACTCATTGAAAAAGTCACAATCATTTAAATTGAAAAGGTGTCATCTTTCAATATAATAAAATTAATAAATAAATAAATTGAGTGCTTTTAATTGGGGGTATTATAGTAATTCAACATTCAAGTTTGGGAGTTTATGTTTTTAAGGTAGTATATAGATTTTAAAGATCTCATACATATTTTCATTAAAATTTCTTTATAATTTACTTATTGAAAACAAAAATGCCCAAGATGAAATATTTATCTTATTGATTTCATGTATATGAGAGTCTATGACAATTCTTTGTGGGACTGAAAATGTTATTGTCTCTTCCTTCTAGGGCAATATAATGAATTTTAAAACTTTTTTTATAGTAAATTTAGTGATCGAAAGTTCAGTAATTTAAGTCATTCTAACTATTTTACGTTTTGAATGGATTGTTGTCACTTTTTTCACATTTTGAATGAATTGTTTCTTTTATTTTTGTGTATAGTTAATAACCGAATAACCGAACCAAACCAAATCGAAATCCATAACCATCAAACCGATAAATGTATATTATATTTGGTTTGGTTTGGTTTTGATAATTTAAAAACCGATTAAGTTGGTTTGGTTTTGATTTTGACCAATAACCGATCCAAACCGACCCGTGAACTCCCCTAGTTGTGTGTATTATTCAAAATAATGTGCATTGGTATAATTTTAAGAACAAATTATTTATTCACGAAAATACCTTTCACGAATGTGGATAATGCCGTTTTAAAAAGGGTTTAAATGGGTGTTTTTGTTATTTACCTATTTTATCCTAGGATTGCTATACCATTAAAAGGAAAGGATAACTTATTTTGTTACTAATTATTAATTTTGAAATAAGTTATATCAAACAAATAACAAATTAAACAACATTGTAATTTAATTCTAAGACTGTTTGGTATTATTCTTTACAACAAAAGACTCTTAAGTGTAGTAAAACAAACCAACATGGGTTGTGGTGCACTGGTGGGAGTGCTTCACCCTTAACCAGAGATCTCGTGTTTGAGCTCTGGATATGGAGAAAATCTTGTTGGGAGTGTCATTCCTGAATGAGCCCTGCAGTGCGCGATTCAAATTTAGCTGATTATTGATTTTGAAAAACCCTAAATATACATAAAAATACATATTTTTAAAAAAATCTAATAATCAATTCAAAAAGGAAAAGACATGACCCATAGTAGTGTATGCTAACAGGCAACTTTTACATAATAATCAATCCAAAAAGAAAAAAGATTAAAAATTCAAGTAGGCATTATTTGCCCAAATCAAAACAAACAACAACCCAAAAAAAGGGGGAAAATAAACAAGAATTATTATGTAATAGAGTAATAAGTATTTTTCATCTTTAATTAACCTCTCATTCAATTATGAATTTAAAAGTTAAAACTTTGACAAATCAAAATTTGTTATTATTTGATTA
Organism: Solanum piurae; assembly: GCA_029582685.1. Lineage (NCBI taxonomy): Eukaryota > Viridiplantae > Streptophyta > Magnoliopsida > Solanales > Solanaceae > Solanum > Solanum piurae. Next base: position 7,693 of record JAJOOO010016587.1, on the reverse strand, counting down.
CTGTTATAAAACTATTATGAGTAAAATTCCTAAAAAAAATTCAAATATAAAATCAAATTTTATAGTCAGAATCTAAACTCAGAACGTTTTATAATTTTTTAAAGATAAATTTAAATTTAATCGTGCCTAGGGGAAATTAGAAAAAAAAAAGAGAACATGAATGAAAGAAAAAAAATGAGAAATCTTCGCCTGTAAATTTGGTGTCTTTCCTAGTTGGACATTTTTGCTTGTTAATCTTTAATACTTTATTCTTCAGTCAGCATTTCGGTTTATTAAAGCTTTAACTTTTAGTTACTTTCCTCTTTTCCCACTTCTATATAATGAAAAAAATTCCACTATTGGACTGTTTCTTTACCTACTTTTAGCTTAATTTCTTGTTTATCAAGGCCCCCACAACTCAATTTTCAGTCATAGATCCGATATTTGCTCAAATTTGTGTTTATAAAGTTCCTATCTTTGTGGGGTTTTGGAGTTTTTTCTTGTAATTTGCTAGAAAAAAAGTTTAATTTTGTTTTGTTTGTTCATGTTTGTGTTTGGGGTTGTTGTTTCTTGATGATTTATTTCGACTTAGATTATAAGATTTCCCCGCCAAGTCCTTCATTTTCTTATTCAATTTCATCTAATTTTCTTACATCTGATATTTTCTTGATAAAGTGTGTTAATTGTTTCCATTTTCGTTTAAAAGATTGTTTTTGTGAAGGGAAGATGGGGGATCGTTTGAGGTCAACTTCAATGGAGGATTTGCCAGTTCATTTGATTCTTGAAATATTGATGTCGGGTCGATTAGCTGTTATTGATTTAATAAGTTTAGAGCTAACTTCAAGGACGTTTAGGGGAACACATGGTTTGTTTCCTAAAAAGTTCAAGTCTTTGGTAGATTATGCTGCTTTTCAGCTTTGTGGATTGAGTTCAATCTATGCTTCTTTGCATTGTAATGCTCAGGAAGAGCTGTTGAAGCGATGTAACGGCAATTGGAAGCGTCTTTTGAGGTTCTTGATGGCTGTGGAACAGTCCTCTGATATGGTTGAAACCTCTGCAGGCAATGTACTATTTCTTTGGAAAACTTATAATTCATTTATCAATGTTTAATTTGTTTGGTTGATTGCTATTTTTGCTATTTTAGGACTAATAAATATATGGTTGAAATGTTACTTATCAAAATACACACATAGATGGATGGAATGTTTTAAGACACTATTTTTGTTGTTGTTAGTCATGAGATATGCTTGTTGATGGAGGCCAGGGGCGGAGCCAGGATAGTGCCAAAAATGACACTTTTTGAACCCCCTTCGACTTCTTCGTATTTTGAACCCCCTTTAGCTTCTTCATGTGTTTACTTCTTCGTATTTTAAACCCCTTAGTGAAAATTTGGAGTCTTCAACGGGATGGAGCGTGTGATTCCTCTGCTTCACACATAGCAGTCAGTACTAGGGTATCTTTTTTTGTTTGGTTAGGGAATTGTATGTAAGGTTTAGTGAATTATTTAGTATTGCAAAGAAATGAGACCAAATAGAATGGAATGGATAACGATTATTCATAGAGCCGATCTCACTATTTTGTGATTGAGGTTTAGTTGCTGATTGATTTCTATCTTTCTGATTTTAATATCTCTAGATATTAGTTACTCGCTCTACTAGAATAATCTGCAGCTAGGACTTCATCATTTGTTGTTACTTACTGTAACAAGTTATCGGCAGATGCAAATAAGGAGTGGTAGGTATCACACACTGCTAATCAATGATTCAGCAGCATACTCTTGTGGTTCCAGTTTATGTGGCGTCCTTGGTCATGGGCCTGAAACAACTCAGTGTGTGGAATTTACTCGAATTAGCTTTCCTGTTTCCGTACAAGTTGCCCAAGTTTCAGCTTCTCATAATCATGCTGCTTTTGTCACAGGGTCTGGACAGGTTTGGCAATCGTCATATATTATCAACTACTCTTATTTTTATTACAGTAATTTACCTTTTACGTGCACTTTGTTTTTTGCATGCATGATGTGGAAATCCTCGTTCTGTTGAGGTGTAACGTAAAGAAAGTGAAAGAGGAAGAATGTAATTGGAAACAAGCAATCCAATCTCATTTTCGGTTTTCTTGAGAATTATTTTAGGAGAGGTTCCTTTGGAAGACTGATGCTAATATTGTTAAAATATATATTGACTTTGAAAAATGCAAGAACTGCCACACCATGCCACTCTGCAAAAAAAATTCTTACTATTTTAGTATGAGTTAGACCTAAAACTTACTGGCAAGTTGTGGTCAATGAAGTGGATTTAGTGGGTTCTAACCTTGGAGACTAGTAACAAAAAATGCTAGGTGAATTCTTCCTATTTGCCTAAGCTTTAGTGTACAATGTTAGTCGATACTTTGCTGGTGGGAGGTAACATGAATAGTTAAGGTGAGCGGAAACTGACCCAAACACCATTGTTATAATAACAATATGGATAATCCATTATTTAGACCTAAAGCTTCCAAATACTTCTATTATATCCAGCATTTTGGATTATCAGCTTAGCTTGTATTCCATCGAATTATCATGCTTGCTTTCCGTTACTTCACCCCAAGAGTGTTGGGTTTTTGAAAGACACGTGGTTGTGATTTCCCTTAGTTAGAGATGTTCCTAATCAATATAGTGCACTAGTCCAGGGTTCTACTCCTATGTTTCTATCTAAGTGCTGGTCAAATACTTCTGCTCACTTTTTCCTTCCCCTTATGGAGAAAATCAGTCATCATTCTGCCAATTTGTAATGGCAAGTGCTACTGCAATAAAATAAGATAGACAAAAAAAAATTCTATACCGAGTGGATCGGTGCACCTTATGATGAGAGAGCCTCTCAAGTGTTGTACCGCTTAGACATATCCCTTTACCATAGTCCACAGTAGGTTGCAATATTCAAAGTGTGTTAGAGAATCTTTCTCTGTTGTAAATATGCTAAAAAGTGCCAAATTTTGTCTTCTTCTACAACATAGAATGTATATACATACTATTGGAATGAATTTTATATTATTCATGAGGTTTACAATTCTTGGTATAGGTGTTCACATGTGGAGACAACTCATCATACTGTTGTGGGCATAGCGACACCGGACGCCCAATCTTCAGGCCAAGAATGGTTCAAGCATTGATGAATATTCCTGTCAAGCAGGTAAATTTCTTTCTATCATGTCGTGTCATCTAATTGACGGGTTACCTCAATACATGTAAACAGATCAGGATTTTTTTTTTTTTTTTGAAAAGGTAAGTTAAATAGAGATTGGGATTCTATACATGGTTTACGACTACGTTGATCTTTTAGTTCTACTAGATCAATTTATGGGAATAAACGGTACTGCGTCAAGATTTATTCTTTTGTTTGGAGGAGAACTGGAAAAGAAAAATGATGTGATGATTTGAAATATCTGCAACTTAAAGTGATGATACTAGGAGGACTTTAGAATCTGCCAGGAATTTCTGGTTTCTCTTATCAAGACCAGCTACGAAAGAAATAGGGAACCGAAGGATAAACTCCGTTAAATTTTAATAGCATAATTCAAGTTGTGAATGACATAAACACCTTCTTGTTCCTATGTTTAATTGCAATAAGCTTTCTGTCATTTCTTGAAATGCTTTTTGATAAAAATGGATCGACAAGCCACTGTTGAATAAATGAAGGCTAAAAATGAAAACAAAGGTATTTTTAAGATCCAAAATCAGAAGACCCATGCATCACAAGGATAAATCTTCTATTTCCCATACAACGACTGAAGGTGAGAAACAGAGTTAGGCAACACCTACGAAATGTCCATTAGTTTTAGTTGCAAATTGGAAATACCATTGTAGGTGTTACGGTGCTAATGCGGATCTAATTGGTTCCCAGCAATGTGTATGTGATGCTCTTCTGCATTTTGTCATTGTCTGTAAATGTTTTGGGTTCGTTTTTCTTTAAAGTTGGGCTTGCTTTTGTAGTATCTTTGAAAAAGTACTCTCTCCGTTTCAATTGATTTGTCTGATTTTGATTAGACACGGAGTTTCTTAAGTAAGGAAGATTTTTGAATAGGATATATGGAATGTATTAAAATGCCCTTTAATCTTGTGTCTTAAACATTCCATGTGGTAAGTTGGAATTAAAGAGTTGCCTAACAAGGAAAGAGACATTCTTTTTGAAACATACTAAAAAGTGAAGTATGACAAACAAATTGAATAGGAGGGAATAATAAATAAATTACCGAATTAATGATACATGGGGTTCCAGTCATCATTTAATGAATTTAACCAATTGGAAATTTTTATGCTGTGTAAATTGCATGGTAGAGATAAAAAAAACACTTCATTGTCCTACAGGAGGATGTTGCCGTTAAGTTTTGTCATGAATACAATGCTCACTACTGTTGGAACTGGTTCAGGTTGCTGCAGGTCTCAGTTTTACTATGTTTCTCACTAGGAAAGGTCATGTTTTCACATGCGGAACTAACGCACATGGTCAACTTGGTCATGGTGACACGTCGGATAGGCCAACACCGACATGCATAGAATTACTGGCATCTATTGGTTCTATAGTTCAGATTGCTGCTGGTCCTAGTTATGCACTTGCGGTGTCTGATGATGGGACTCTGTACTCTTTTGGTTCGGGCACTAATTTCTGCCTTGGTCATGGAGAACAGCAGAATGAACTTCAGCCACGCGCAATCCAGTCGTTTAAGAGGAAGGGCATTAATGTGGCTCGTGTTTCTGCTGGCGATGAGCATGTTGTGGCACTGGATTCCACTGGATATGTAGGTCATTGTACCTAAAATAACACGATAGTATAATTTCATTTAAGATGTATGCTAAAAGTTGGTTGACTTACCACTATACACCGGGAAAAAATAGCTGCAGAAAAGAATAAAGTGCTAGTGACGACTGACGATTGATTTTTGTGATTTCAGGTATATACTTGGGGGAAAGGTTATTGTGGTGCATTGGGGCATGGTGATGAGATTGATAAGACTACTCCGTCACACTTGACCAGCCTTAAGAGCCATCTAGCAGTTCAGGTCTGGCATTCTTTTACATTTGCTAGTCGACATTACAAGACCAGTATTAACTAAGGCAACATGAAATAACTCAAACTAGTGTATAACGCAAGTAATATGATACAAAATAATTCAAGGCTTGTAAAATATATAAGAGTCTTCCTAGTCCTAGCTTTATTTTAATCATTTACTTGTATTAATTTTTTTATGATTTTGGTAGGTTTGTGCAAGCAAGAGGAAAACGTTTGTCCTGGTGGACAATGGTTCTGTTTATGGCTTTGGGTGGATGGGCTTTGGTAGCCTCGGATTCCTTGACAGAGGAGCATCAGATAAAGTTTTGAAGCCTCGGATCCTGGAGAGCTTGAGATCCCATCACATATCTCAAATTAGCACTGGCTTATACCACACTGTAGTTGTTACAAACTGTGGACGAGTCTTTGGATTTGGAGACAACGAAAGAGCCCAACTTGGGCATGATGCAGTAAGGGGATGCCTTGAACCTACTGAAATGTTTTTGGAGAAAGCATGAATAATGCAACAAGCAATAGCGGAAAACATGCCTCCTCGTACAAGAATGTACTAGTATCGACCACTAAAGTACATGTTACTAATCAAATACTAATGTATATTGACCGGACCAATATTGTTTGTAGAGTCATTTAAAAAATGACTTAAATGTTTTTATTTGTTTATTGATTAAATCTTTTGTTAGTGTTCTTGTGTAAAGAAATATTTTGTTGTATGCATACATTATATTGTCTTGTGAAGTTCATTACAACCTCTTCCTCATCCCAGGTACAGAAGAACATTACGAAAGCACAGTTCAATTACCCAAACATAATTCGCCTACAGCCACAATTCATCATCACATGCAGCAGCTAAATTGAAGAGAACATAATTTTAGCCAACGCAGGGTCTGAGTCGGTAGATTTTAGCCTCCTTATGTCTCTACTAATTAATGTCTATATATATATATATATTAAATAAGAACAAGAAGAAATTGATTTGCAGGATTCGGTCATGGTTCACTTTCAGTCGCCTTGGCCCTAGAGATATACCAAAGGGTACAATTCTTCTACTACCTTAAGCTTTCGCCTGAGTCCATTGATTTCATGTTCTTTTTCTTCCCTAAATTGATTGATCGACTTCTTCGATGTATTCCTTTGAATATTATAGCTCAGAGTTTGGCGGTCCACATAAATAACTCTCTCGCTACAAAGACCAAATTGAAACAAACGACACCTCGCACCTACACCAAAAAAGGTACATTCTCACAGCTGAGGTGGCGGATACTACACCCTTGTTTGCTAAACATTAATTCTGACAGAAAAATTAATTCAAAATACTGCCATGATTACATAAAGATGTAAGAATTGTTAAGAAACTGAATGTGCAAGAATACACAACATACGATTTTAAACTTTCAATTTGATGCATGCTAGGTGACGGGACCAATTATAACCTGGCCTGCTTTGGAGGCGACTTTAACTTAATCGGAAAGACCAAGCTGAAAGCTCACTATCACTCTGCTAAATTGGGGATGCAACTGGACCAAGATAATTCCAAATTGACTAATACTGCAATCCTACTTGATTTTCTATGATCAACCCAAATTCACATGTATGTATACACAGTATATGTAAAAGTATCTAGCTGTTTGTTTCTATCATCTGTCTGTTGATGCAATCCGAATTAACACCAGTTTTGGGGTTTAATCCCAATGCTCTGTTATAAGTCAGTCAAACTAAGAATAGGAAGTTGGAATTACAGCAAACTTTGGACTAGGCACTCACAATAACATAAAAAACACAAATAGAACTCGAAAAAACTTACTTGGGGCTTCTCATAATGTTGATGTTCTTGATGTTAACGGTTATTGGTTTAGAATTTGGTCGGACTGTTTTCATAAATAAAAATTATTTTAAATAATAAATCTGAATACATATTATTTTCTAAAATATTGTCATTCTGCCATTTTAAATAAATATTTTAAAGTGTTGTTGTTTTGACTAATTATGTTAGATGTTATAACTTAATTGCTAATTTTCCCTTATTTAAAAATATTAGAGTATCATGTTTTGATACAATTATATTTGGCTAACGAATATAATTATTTTTGACCAACCGCAAAAAGGGGAAAATGATCAAAATGGTCCTTAATGTATGGGCTTTGATTTCATTTGGTCCTTAATGTATGGACTTGATGGAAATAGTCTTTTATTTATCATAAATTGTGATCAATTTGGTCTTTAACCCTAAAATTAATATATTTCTTCTTTTTTTTGCCATCAAAATATACGGAATATGTAAAAGATGCGCTCGTTCAAGACTTTTCTTCCCCTGTTTCCAAAAATTCCAAAAGGGCAAATCGCTCCTGACGGAACGATTTTCTTCTGACAAAATTGACGCCGTTACTCCTTTAAAAAACATAAAAATCATTGCCGGTCCAATTTTATTTATTTTTTCTTTAAAATCACTGTTGTGAATTTTTTTTTAACAACGCTGCCCCGGCAACGTTTAAAAAATAGAAATAGCTTCTATAGCAGCCATTTTCTTAAAAAAGTTTAAATTTTTTTTTATTAAAAATTCCCGAGGCGAGGACTGCTTAAAAAAAAATGGGAAATCGCTCCACGTGTAGCGATTTTAGTTAAAAAAATTTAATGGCAGCTATTATTTAAATTTTTTTAAACTAAAATCGCTACAC
>JAJOOO010016586.1:0-30896 GCA_029582685.1 Solanum piurae | reverse complement strand
CAGCTGGTTCTTCTAGATTTGTAGTTGCTTCATTGAAGAGATTAGACCGTTATAACTTACATTATATACACAAATATGATATTTGGCAAAAAAAAAAACTATATTTTGTCCATGTCTTCATATAGTTTAGGTGTCGGATTCAAGATTTGAATATTATAAAATACGAATAGTAATTTGAGAGTATCGATTTTGAAATACATAATTAAATTTATCTATATTTTCTTATTATTAAATTTAGGCTTATGTCATCTACGGCCTCTTAAAGTTGTCCGCATAATTCACTTAGACACCTCAATTAGGACTAGTACCTATTAAACACTTCTACCCTCTCGAATTTGAACCATTTAGACACTTTTTGCCGACGTGACACAAAAAATATAATTCACATCTTGGTGAGTGCGTGAAATTAATATTTTAACATTTTTCCTTTTCTTTTTAAATCTTTTCTTTTATTTTCTCATTATTATTTTTAACAATAACAATCTTTTTATTTTTCTTCTCTTCCAAGACCATACACCTGCTGCAATCACTTTTTTTCACACATTCATTGCCATTTTTTTTACAAATTTCCTGCTTTCTTCTTCTTTTTTTAATCTTCTTATCATTGTCTACTTCCATCATCTTTTTTCTGGAAAAAGATGGAGATCACCATCCACAATTTTTTATCGAAAAAATGGAGATGTCTTCTTTGCCGAAAAAAATGGAAACCATCTATATCTTCTTTGCCGGAAAAAATAAAAAATCATTTCTCTCTCCCTCTTCAACTCTCCCCCTAGACACCACCTTGACCCACACCCCTTCTTGTTAGGACCGAAATAATCAGGTGTAATGCAAAAGCTAGCAAAGCAAACCTCGAAAGACCACGAGTAAGAAGACAAACGAGAAATATACCAAAAGAGACAGATTTAACGTGGTTCGGTCAATCGACCTACGTCCACAAAGGAGATGAGCAATCCACTATATAAATATGAGAGTACAAAATATAGAGAGAAACAACCTCAACCAATTCACTCGAAATACATGGGAGGTTCACACAAGTGATAACGTATCAAGCTTGTGACCACAAATTCTCCCCCTAACCAAAACTCTCAAAGCCCTTAAGACTACATTGTGAATGCTAATTAAGTTAGAAGGAACAAACTCATATTTATACAGTCCTAAATCTTTCCTACAAGAAAAGGACTAGTCAAAATATTAAACATTTTTCTAAAAGGAAAACCTATTTATGGTAAGAAACTCAGGGCAAATAAACCCAACAAATCTCCCCCTTGGCTTGAATTTCTGACAAAATAAATTTGTTCACCTTTTTCACATAATCTTCAACAGATTGCATCTCTTCTCCATAATCTCCTCCATCAAATCTACGTCTCGACACAGAGAACCTCTCTGAAACAATTTCTCCAATAAAATCTTCATTACTGTCAAAAAGGTTGCGACTAGAACTACACTCGCCAAGATGAACACCCATCTCTAACATGGCTCCATCATTGAACCATGACTCTGATACCACTTGTTAGGACCGAAATAATCAGGTGTAATGCGAAAGCTAGCAAAGCAAACCTCGAAAGACCACGAGTAAGAAGACAAATGAGAAATATACCAAAAGAGACAGATTTAACGTGGTTCGGTCAATCGACCTACGTCCACAAAGGAGATGAGCAATCCACTATATAAATATGAGAGTACAAAATATAGAGAGAAACAACCTCAACCAATTCACTTGAAATACATGGGAGGTTCACACAAGTGATAACGTATCAAGCTTGTGACCACAAATTCTCCCCCTAACCAAAACTCTCAAAGCCCTTAAGACTACATTGTGAATGTTAATTAAGTTAGAAGGAACAAACCCATATTTATAGAGTCCTAAACCTTTCCTACAAGAAAAGGACTAGTCAAAATATTAAACCTTTTTCTAAAAGGAAAACCTATTTATGGTAAGAAACTCAGGGCAAATAAACCCAACACTTCTTCCTCACAAATCGAAGTAGAAACAGGAAAAAAAAAATGGAAATCAAAATAAACAAAGGAAAAATGAATCTTTTAAGAAAACACTATCAATTAAAATGAAAATAAGAAAGAAGACATAAAGAGAAATAAAAATGATAAATTCATACGTTATATATGTTAAAACCTCTAAATTTTCTAAATCGAGAATTAACAATGGTGAAACGGTTAGAGAAAGAGAAGAAAGGGAGAGGCTTGCGGTGGGGTGGGGTGAGGGGTGTATAATTTCTTTCCTTTTTTTAGTTTTTTTTTTTCAAGTTTAAAGTCTTTTCCTTTAAAATTTTGACTTGTTTATATTTAAAATTTATTTTTATAATTATTTGAAATTAAAATGCCACATGTCTTTATTTTATTTGCTATTTTGCCACATGCATGTGTATCACACGCACTTTCTCTTTTGACTAAGTGTCAGAAAAATATTCAATCGATATTTATTTTTTAAGATTGAAGTGTCTAATAGGAAACAAGATTTGTTGAGGTGTCTAAATGAATTATACGGACAACTTTAAAGGGTCACATATGACTTAAGCCTTAAATTTATATTACATGTGTGAATGTACACAACGTGCATGCATGTACTTTTTGTAGCCCAAGAATACATTTTCTGATACTATGTATAATAACATGTATGTACAGACACGTAGATATATATATGATTTGAATCAAAACTATATAAAGCGTTTGACTTGTTTGTTCTAGAATAGTTTTCATTTTTCTCTTCAAAACTTGTGTTCGAAAGTTGAATTTATCCACTTTATATATCTTATTAATTAGTATTGCGGTTTAGTGATATTCCTCTTTGCCAAGAAGTCCACAACTTTGAAATATACAATCGAAAACAAAATAAACAATAAAATTCACGTTCATTTATATAATAACAAAATTCCGCACCCTACTTTTCTTATAGCTTTATTATTCAAGATGTGTGACATTATGTAACGATGGAAAACGATACAATCTATCAAACACTGTACTCATTTAAAACAATTCATTACGATACAATATGATACATTATGTAACAACACGTAACAAACATCCAAACAAAGTTTAAGCTTCTTGCTGCTAATTTATATTATCATTTGAGAGTTGATGAAGGTTTGTACCAATTTTCTTATTGTATGAATTAAGACAATGATTTTCTTTCAATATATCTACTTAGACAAATATTTAAAAAATATGACAATGGTGAGGTTTATCTAAATTCTCACGACAAATTATTTCTTTATGGTGTGATTGACTTGTTGAGTTCACATGCAAAATTCTTCTCAAGTGTTTTAACTTGTAGGTTCTTAAATAGCTCATTTTTCTCTTCATGTGTTCAATTTGCACACTTTATATATAATATCGAGGTTTATAGGTTGTTTGGTAGAAGGTATAAAAATAATATTAGTGTATTAATAATATTAAGACTAGTGTCCTTCGGGATGACTCAGTTGGTTTGGAAGTGGCCATCCACATAGATGACCCTATATCGGTCCCTTCTCAATGCCTTCTGAGTCGAGTATATCACATAGGGTGTGTGGTTGGTGAAAGTTGCCAAAGATGAAAACAGTAATAATAAGATGACAATTTGACTTTACCCTTAATGAATTATTGAAATTTGACATTTAGATAAAATGCCCCTTTTTCCTCCTTTCTTAAGAATTACGTATCACCTTTGTTCACATGATTCTATTGTTGATTGCTTTCAAACTTACTTAGATAAATTTCATGTTTACACGAAATAAACCTAAATATGAAAAAATATGAAAACAAACAAGATCCGTGAGTGACATTTCGATTGTTTGTAATTCATCTAATTTCATATTGAAAAAAATGCATAAATATACTATATTTCGCTTTAATGGTTTGAACCGTTAAAATCATTCTTATAATATATTACTATTGTTACTTTAGACATTTGGGGATACTACAAAGTTAACTTACTCAATTAATTCAGATTGACATTGAATAAGCCTATTGAACAATAATAACATTACCTCTGTTGCATACCAAGTACCATCAATTTTAACATGATAAAAAATCGTTAGTCGAAAGAATATATTCAAAATAAAAGATGATGATAGGAGATCTCACAAATTAATTAATAGGTAAACGAAAGATAAAAATATAAAATAAATAACAAAAATTAGGAATATATTTGAACCTTTTCCCTTAAATAAACCAACCAAATTAAAATTCATATTTACATGAAAAAAGCTTAATCAATGAAATAAAAAATAATAAAAAATATTCATGATTCAAAACACTTCCATTCTCCCTCCATCATTCCATGTTTCTTCATTTGTACATATGCTGCTAATCTTCAAATATTTTTATCCAAAATTCCTAAAGGTAAATTCCTTTTTACAACTTGAAGTCACCTCATACTTGTTCAAAATATTTCATTTTAGGAATCATCGGCACAACAGAGGGTTAAATCTCAGTGGATCGACACAATAGAGGTCTAAATCTCAATGTATCGATACAACAGAGGTCTAAATCTCAGTGAATCGTGACAACAATATCATTCTGCTATACAATATTCCGTAACATATTCAAGTGGATATTTTTGGTCATTTCACTATGAAACCAAAAGTTGAGAGTAACCAAAACTTGGATGTGGTGATAATGGTGACAAAGGTGGCACTTCAAATATACCTTTTCCATTTCCACAATCCCAAATTGAAGACCAATTTGAAGGTGTTAATGGAGTTGCCACCATTTGTTCTCTTTTCACCTCTTTCTTCATTACAACTCCGTCATCATTCTCCATTTCTCCTCTTACCCTTTTCCCACAAGAATTCGTATTCGAATTCAAATTCAAACTTACTACTTTTTTCTCAATCTCATGATTTTCTTGCTTGAAATTGCTTACTTCAAGTGGGAAATTCAAGATTGCTTTACTCCCTCTGAGCCTAAATGCTGCTCTGTCATATGCCATAGCTGCATCCATTGCAGTATTGAATGTTCCTAACCAAACTCGTGTCCCCTTTCTAGTTGGATCACGAATCTCTGCTGCAAATTTACCCCATGGCCTTTGTCTCACTCCTCTGTATCGCTTTTTCTCCGTATTTTCCACCATTTTCTGAACAGAGTACTCTGTTTTTACTTCCCCTGTTTTTGGTTCCTCTGTTTTCTTGACAGAAGGAATTGAAATGTTTAACGAAGGTTTTCGATCATTGAAACTTCTTTTCTTTTGGGGTTTAGCTTGGAATTCAATTGTTGAGTTATCGAACAAACGAGAGGTAGATTCAAGATTTGAACTTTGAGCTGTATTGATGAAATCAGGATAAAAAGAGAAATTGCTTTCAAGTTTGATCTCAGAGGTTAATGATTCTAAAGATTCCGAATTCAATGAGGTTTGAGAATAAAGGGTACTACTTGTTTCTGATGAAGAAGAAGAAGAACAATAATTTTCCATGAAAACAACATCATCAAGAAGATGTTGCCTTATCATTTCTAGTGAAGAAGAATCCATTTTAAAAAAGTAAAATTTGAAAAAAAAAAGAGATTTTGTTGGTTGAATATTATGAAAGAATTGAATTGAGTGGAAAATGAAGAGTGAAAATGGAGATTATAAAGGGTGTAAAAATTTAAGTTCAATGGAGGTTTCCTGGAGCCTTCTTGGTTAGAACAAGGAAGCCTCTTGTGGGGCTTATCCATTTCATTTTTTAAAGTATATAATATATGGTACCACTTGTTATAATAATAATAATAATAATGATAATTAGAGATATTCTTTTTTAATAAAATAATAATAATAATAATAATGAAATAGATGATGTTGATTTTATGTTTTTAGTGTCATTGATGATGTATCTTCCACTTATGGACCCCTATTTCTAGATTGCTTCTTTCATTCTTTTTAATTACTTTTCTCTCACTTTTTTACATGAAAGAATGAAGAAAATTGATACTATATGAAATATAATGGAAATAACAATATATGAAGTGAAATTTTATTTAAAGAGAATGATTTGGTTATTTCTGATAAACTTTTCTGTCTCTATTTTATAAGGATAGAGAAATTATTTTCGATAAAAAATTTGACTAGAGTAAATTGATAATATTGAAATTGTCTTTTCTATTTAGTATTTTTCATTTGTAATTTTGATAAATAGATTTAAAAAGGAATTTTGAGAGTAGTGAAAATGTAGCTTCTTGTTATTATATTATTAATGTTTAAGACTTATGATGGGACCAATAAGTTCTTTTCTTAATTAGAAGTTTTCAATTTTAACCTTAGAAGTTACAACAACAATAATAATATATTCAGTGAAATTCACAAGTGCGATCTAAATTCTTGAGAGGATAGAGGTACGCAAGGTAGACAGATTGCTTCTGAAAGATTCTCGACTCAAGTACAACAAATTCAAGTACAAAAAAACAGAGACAATGACGAAAGTATAGCAAACAACAATAAAATAATGTGATAGTCAAATATCCGAAACAAGAATTATAATAATATTAGTATAATGACAATGACAAGCACTATTAAAATAAAATTTTATTTTGAATATTTTTTCTGCATAATTTTAAACTTAAATGAATTGATGGTGTAAAATTATTGCACAACCTTTAAAATAAAAAATAGATAATTTAGACTGACAAGTAATTGAACACAATAAACAAAATTAATAATTTGAAAAATAAATTATTATTCTAGTATATAATGGAAGGTAGGGGTGTTCACGGTCGGTTTGAATCGGTTATTGGTCAAAATCAAAACCAAACCAGCTTAATCCGTTTTAAAATTATCAAAATCAAACCAAACTAAATATAATATACATTTATCAGTTTGGTGGTTATCGGTTTCGGTTTGGTTTGGTTCGGTTATTAACCATACACAAAATTAAAAGAAACAATTCATTCAAAATGTAAAAAAAGTGACAGCAATCCATTCAAAACGAAAAATAGTTAGAATGAATTAAATACTGAACTTTCGATCACTAAATTTACTATCAATAAAGCTTTAAAATTCACTATATTGGCCTAGAAGGAAGAGACAATAACATTTTCAGTCCACAAAGAATTGTCATAGACACTCATATACATGAAATCAATAAGAAAAATGTTTTATCTTGGGCATTTTTGCTTTCAATAAGTAAATTATAAAGAAATTTTAATGAAAATATGTATAAGATATTTAAAATTGTTTATAAAAATAATATACTAAGTATGTATATTAATATAATATATGTATATAATTCTTCGGTTCGGTTCGGTTATTTCTTCAGTTTTTTCAAATAAAACCATAACCACATCAAATACTATCGATTTTCAAAAATCTAAAACCAAACCAAACACAAATAAAATCGGTCTTATTTTATTGAATTGATTCAGTTTTTCGATTTGGATTGGTTTTTATCCAAACCGTGAACACCCCTAATGGAAGGGATATGGTTTCACATTACATGCCCCCCCCCAAATTATTTATAATGATGTTATATCTCTTCAAAACAACTTAAATATATATACTTATGTTAGTACTCAAGTTTATAGAGTCTTATGGTGCCATAATTATTAAGTGCGCCTCTATAATTAAGTTTGAGGGTTCAATTTCTATGTTTTTGGTTCAACGATAAAAATTTAAAAGTTAAATTTGTTAAATTTAAATTTTGAATTCGTCTATTTATCATAATGTATTCATCTTCATCTTCTTGAGATTTTGAATCCATCAAATTACGACTCATAATATTGTTCCAATACTAATTAGACACATATTAATTAGCACACATTGCGAACTAATTAAATAAGTGATTAGTGTGATTGCGGTTAAGCTTTCTAAGTCAAAAATATAACCTACTATTACTTTGGTAGATGTTGAAATGATAGTTTGAATGAATTTGGTATTTACAGCTATCATTAGTAACACAATTAATTAGTTGAATTAATTCTTAGTGGATATAATCCCATGTTTTACATACGTGGGAAAAGATATATATAGTCTAACCCTAAATAATATCTTACTTATTTTAATCTCTTCTTAATCATAATTATCTACATGTCTGGCCGTTTGGGCCGTTACGTTCATGATTTGAGAAACTGCAAAACTAATATTCTTTTAATATATAGAGTATTCTTTATCGGTATCCAAACACAACTTTTTCCCAAAAATATTTCCCCACTTATTTCTAAAAAGCATAGCTAGTGTGTATTCATACATTAACATGGAAAAAAATGAGTTTTTATAATTATGTTTGAAAAATAATTTTAAGAATTTGAAGTTATGTTTGAATTGCCATTTTACTTGAATTTTCTTTTGAAATTGGTTGAGTGAAAGTGAAATTTTACTAAAAAGAAAAAACTTATTTTGACTGAATAAATTAAATGATCAAATTTCATGGCCACAAATTATTTTCAATAATTTTTTAAAAACCTACTCCTAAAATGTATAGTCAAACGAGAGTTTAATTTATTTTCATTTTGAGAAAAAAACTAAACCAAAGAAAAATTTAAACACTTACTAGTCTATTAATTACCAAGAAAAGAAAAAAATATTAGTATTGTCAAAGACATAAAAAGTTGTATCATGTACGTATATCACATGAATAGAACGTAGCTAGCAAAATATGGCACGTAAATCGACAAAAATGGCATAGTTTGACTTTGTTGTTCCTTTTTGAAACATATTTTTTAACGATTTTTTGTATTTTAATCTGATTTTTGTATTATTAAAAATCTTGATTAATAGAAATTAATTAACTATAAATAGTAATAGTAACTAGTATGTGTACAATTAGATATACTTGACTTGCTGCATGCAACATCAACTCTAACAAGGCAACCATCATGAGTTAGTGGTATAGTGATGAGATTGTTTCATCTGATTTTGAGTTCGAGCTCTGAGTATTAAGAAAATCTTATTGAGAAACTCACCACAAATAAGCATTGCAATGCGCGATTTAAATTTAATCGGGACTTCAATGCAAGATCCAGATACCGAGTGGGAAATCAGTGTCACCCCATATGAACCCTGCAGTGTCCAATTCGAATTTAATTGGAACTTCAATATGAAAATCCGAAAATTGGTGGGAAACCAAAAAAAGCTCTAACAAGCCAAGCAAAGTATCCTACGAGGCAAAATCAGAATTTAAATTATTATTTTTCAGTTATTAAATTTAAACTTATGATTCAATCATGATCAATAAATTTTTTAAGACGGATTTAAATTTGATAAAACTCGTAACCTGAATTCTAGCTCTGACCCTATTTTCAACCACTTGATTAAGAGTCACTATCTTTGCTTTGGTTGCTTTAATTTTCATCAACTTGATGTTGGCTCTAGGAATTATCCAGGTTGATGCCTTATTTTTTTTTCTTTCTTTTTTAATTGTTTTATTTTTGCTGAGGTCTAAGGGGATGAATCTGGTCACTTTCTTTAATTTTAGGGCATATTTTCTTTTAAATTGGGATTAATCAGTGGAGAAGTTAAGATTTTCGTTAAAGTTATTTAAGATTTAATATGTATATGAAAACTAATTTTTCTATTTATATATTTAGTACAATTTGTCATATATATAATTTTTTAATGAATAATATTCAACTGACCATCTTTTATTACATGTAGCTATGTCAACTAAGATTAAATATTTATTCAATCAATAATAAAATATACTAATGTAGGAATTATATATTATGTGAAATTTCTTATTCGAAAGACTTAGTCATATATTTGTAATGCACGTATTCTTATAATCGTATTTATATTACAACGATAATATAATCAGTGAAATTTCATAAGTGAGATTTGAGGAAGGTAGGGTGCGTCACAGACCTTAGAATATAGCAATTCCAGATACAAAGAAAAAAATATAATAAATCACAAAAAAACAATGTAAAGTCTACCAGAAAATAGCAACAAGAATAACAAAAAAATTGTATTCATATTGTACCTAAAATACAATAATCCACAAATTTTGCATAGTTTATGCAACTATACATCAAAGTTTAATAATGCCAAACCAAACACAACATTACATTAGGTAATAATTATTTTTTCTTGTTCAACGACCAGCCAAAAAAATGCCAAATTCAATGTAAATTAATATTTTTTTTATAGAGGCACTATATTAGTATTAATTAATATAGGTTGCATCTTTGAGGTTTCAACTTTTAATTTAATTAATCATCAAAAATAGCTGCACATTTTGTTATTTTGCCCTATTGTTATTATAATTACCTATGTATGACAGAATGTTTAGCCGACGTGATCAATTTTTTTTAGTTGCTTAATTATTTTATATTCTCATGGTCCAAAAAGAATTTTCATTATATAGATTGGATTTATATACACTGATAATGTAAAATTTTCTATGATATTAATGTAATTTTTT
Source organism: Solanum piurae (assembly GCA_029582685.1). Lineage (NCBI taxonomy): Eukaryota > Viridiplantae > Streptophyta > Magnoliopsida > Solanales > Solanaceae > Solanum > Solanum piurae. The sequence continues at coordinate 20,571 of JAJOOO010016586.1, read as the reverse complement.
TTTTTAGTGGAAATAATCTTATGACTCTTATGACTATTTACAGATTGAATTAAAAAAAGAAAAGATGCTTTCAAAATTTTCAAATGTAAAAATGAGATGTCCTAGGTGTAAAAATGAAGATCTATTTATTAAATAATTATCAATTTTAATTTACCCACTTATTGAATTTCTCTTTAAGATATATAATATGGGACTTATACCATGTGAAAAGAATATTTGTGATATTTGAATTTGTAATAAGGTGATAACTCGTCAAAATATCATATCGCGTTTGATTAATCCTTTTCTTTTCATTCGGTTGGTTTGATCTAGAAGTACATTCAGAATTACGACAACTAACTTTGAAAGTAGAATATCAACTTATTTTCCTTATTTTCGTTATTCTATATTGTTATTGAGCATAGCAAAATTAAGATTAATGATAAAATAAGCAAAGTTTTCCTTGTGTTCTACTTTTGCATAATCTCGATCCATAGTGAAAGATTACGTACTTGAACCTCGTTAGACTCAACTAAAGTGAAAAGTATAAGCGGAGAAAATAAAAAAGATGAAGTCGGACAGGATATTTTCACTGGAAAAAATGCAAAATATTTGTGATTAAATAATTTAATAAAAAAATTAAATAAATGAGGATACTCCAATATTGAAGAAAGAACTGACTAAATCGACATAATATTCAGAAGAAGAAAAAAAAAGATATTTGAGAGTGGATATAATTTAAAAAACCAGCCGCAAAGTATTGATTTCTGTAGAAATATCAACTGCAATTATTCAGTTTATTAATTAATTAGTAGAATTCAACTTGATCAATTTTTTAATCAAAATAACAGACTTTTTCAGATACACATGCAGATTTCATCAAAATGGACCATTACTCATATCCCATTATTCTAGGAGGAAAAGAGAGTTAATAATAATAAATTAGTTATACAAGCAAAGTTTGATTTTTGTTACAAAATTGAGCTCATTTTTTATTTTATTTTATATTCGATAATCAATATTTGTGTTAAAAAATAATTAATTTAAATTTACATTATGTAGGATCATAATATCAGGAAGAAGTGTTTAGTCAAGATCCTCTTCATACATATTTAATATTTTATTTGAATCTGAAACCGTTAAATTAAAGGTGAGACCATACAAATCGATAAGTAAACTTTTTGTGGAATATGGAGAATAGTACTTTGGATATATACGAAAAGCACATACACACTATATTAATGGGACTTTAGGTATACAAACACACACACATATACACGCTCATTAATGGGATATAAATAGTTTAGGAAATGTACTTTTTTATGTGAAATTGGACATATAATTTATTAAGGAAAAATTACTTAAATACACATATTATTTTATTATAATTTTTAAAATTTTCTATCATTTTTTTTTAATAAAAAAAATCTCTTCTCAGATATATCACTCTCCTATCGCTGATACATCCCGATCCCCCTCTCGAATACATCTCTCCTCTCTCAAATATACATTCTTCCAATATGTATACGAATGTCATATCTCCCCTATGATATATACATCCATGTCTCCTCTTTGATACATCCCTCCCCTCTCGGATACATCATTTCCCAATGTATTCGAAAGTCCAGTGATGTATCTGAAATCCATAAATTTTGAATGTTTTTTGTAATATAGAAAAATAGTAGGAAAATAATGTAATTAACTCTTAACACTACGAGATTTATGTAAATTATATTATATATTTATTAATAAGCAGCTTTGACTTTTGAGCTTGGTGAAACACTTTGTTAGTCAATATAATTGATAATTTAAAATATTTTTAAAACAATCATAGTCGAAAATTTTAAAATAGTAATATCTAAACATAAGATGGAAGGAAATGAGTAAATACAACCTTCTACGATTATATAAATGAAAATAACCCTAGAAAGATCTCATGTATGTTATTTTGAAAAAAAATACGTTTAACAAATACATAAATTAAAAATAAATCAATAACAAGTTTCAAAACCCCGTACGCTAATTATAAGCATCTCTTCATTTTTAATCAATCAAAAATCTTAAATTCGAACTCACAATTGAAGTATTAAATAATTTAACGATAATTCAGGACTTTCTAGCTTAAGTTTGAGTTAATCAAATAAGAGTATAAATTAAAACACACCGCGAAAGAAAAAAAACCTTAAGATTCATTTGATTAGAAAACAAGTTATTCTGAAATAACTATACCGATATAAATTATTCCGTAATTTTATCTTATCATAAAATATACTCTCATTCTAAAATAATTTTCGAAATAAATTATCTTTTATATCTCATATCAAATGAGTCATAAATGTGCACGAGGGGACAGTTGAAAGGAATTGGTAGGCATCAAACTCAAGCCAATTAGTCAAAAGTCTAAATGTAAGACTCATAGTAATTAATTAATTAATTAAAGATGGATCATCGTCAATCTTCAAAAGTTGAATGTTGAAAATGATTGTGTGCTGTCTGATGCAAAGACTTCTATTCCTTTATTTTTGGTTAGTATTCGAATAAAGATCGGATTCGTATTGAGAAGTTCTGGTAATTCGTTTTTTAATAAAAGTAATTTTATATCTAAAGGAATTCAATTTTTTTAAAAAAAATTTATTTATCACTTTATCATAATTCTCGTTGGTTATGAGCTTTTATTTATTACTTTATTATATTTGACTTTGAATATGCATTTGATTTTTATAAATAAATAAGTATTAACGAATTTACTACTTTTCACCAAATCATTATTTTGGAATAATATGTTGGTAACAAGAAGAATATTTTTGGGTCCACACATAATTCATGCATATGTACATTGTATCAAGGTGGCACAACTGTTCCATCCTTAAATAAATAAATAATAATAATAATAATAATAATGATACTTATTTAATTATTACTAATATATTATCAAATTGAGATTATTTATGTTCTAAGTACGTATATAAATGTGCATAATTTATCATTAGTTAAAACTTTTAAGTGTTATCTTATGGCTATGTTTTAACAGTTATCTGACATGATAATTGATAGTGATGATGGTGAATATAGTAATAAAGATAGGCATGGTTGTCATCATGCGTACGATGAAAGATGGCCAAGGAGTTTTTTGTAAGATGGTGGAGGTGAAGACGGTGGCCGATTTAGGTAAATATTGATAATAGAGGTGGTTGGTGAATTGATGATGGCTAGTTGGAGATGGTTAGTGCTTTAGTGGTGTTAGTATGTAATTGTTGTGAGTGCGATATTTTGATTCTCTAAAGCTGAGGCAAACAAATTTTTAAATTCCGTTACAATGGATTATTTAAATTCTCACCTTATTAATAAGGATTGATGGTCAGTTAAAAAAATAAACAAACAAAAAACTCCTATATATACAATTCCATTATTTGTTGGTTGCATATAATTGACCATATATATGTTGTTGTTTACTAAATGTGTGGAATTCCAAAGGGAGATAATGTCAATATCATTAAGATTCAAGTAGATTTGCTGAAATTATCAAAGGAATATTATTTGTGTTAGAGAAAGCTCATTTATATAGTTTTCCTTGCAAAATGACAAAATTAAAGTATCTTTTAGTAATTGACAAGTAGTGTGGTTTTTTTTTTTCTTCAAAAAAGTTTAAACTTTTAATTGATATGATTACACACTTCAATATGACATAAAAGTAAAGCTTTTAAGATCAAATCGTATTGTTACTCAAATATTATGTGTTTAGACATGACAAAAGGATTCAGACGCGCACATGAAGGGATAGGGTGAGAATAATATTAATAAGTAAATAAAAATCTAGAAATGAAAAATATGTAAATGATCGAAGCACGTAATTGGTTGTTGGCCCCTAAGAAGACATTTCTTATCGTAAAGAATACCTTATTGGTTCGAATATCCGTTCTAACATATTTACAAATTGATAAGCAATAAAAAGATTGAATAACATATAAAATCAAACCAAATCTACTTATAAGTAGCCCTAATTGTGAGGGTTGCATGATACCTCGCACACAGTGGCGGAGACACATATATTTGAGGGGTGTCGATCAACACCTCTTTGTCAGAAAATTATATTGTGTAGTTAGGTTATAGATACTTTTTTATGTATATATATCACATATACTGACACTTCTTGATTTCTACACAATTTTACTTCTTTATATTTTGACACACCTTAATTAAACTACAAATTTCGCCACTGTTTTCATATACCCAAGAAAAAAAACTACAAATTCTAGAAAATTAAAAATAGAGCATATAGATCATATTAAAATTACGCCTATCGAGTTAAAATTCTAAATATGGCTTTGATCATCATTTTACCAATAATTAATGTGCAATTTTGTGGTTAATTAATATTAATTCAGGTTGATTCTTCTTTTCTTGTTAACATGATGAAAATAAATAAATAAAAATACCTTAGTGTGATATAAATAATTAATTAGAAGATGAATTTAATACAATTAACAAATTTAACTAATTATTACGTAGTCTATGATCCTGTTAAAGATAAATCTCATAATATTTTATTTTCATTTTCAATGAGAATGAGATATGTATATCAAATGCTTTATTTCAACTCCTATCTTGAAAATATGCTACAAGTATTAATATAATATTGTTAATAAACCCTATTCTTAATTATTTTTTTGCTTAAGATAAACATCAACATACCAACTTCTTACTTAAGCATGATGTGATCTTTTGAAGAAAAATAAAGTAATGGCACTATATAAATGTCTAATTAATTGTGTCATAACCTAATTTGTTTAACACTCATTATTGCATGTGCGAACAAATTCAATATAGTTTTAAAAAAGAAGAGTATATAGAGATAATTTTCGTGAGATCTTTTGAAGAAAGTTACGTGGATTTGGTCCAAAATGATAATATCGTACCATATATGTTGATTATTTATGGTCGTAGCGTAATAACTGATAGTGTCTACAACGAGATGAATATGAAAATGATGAAATTAGTCTAATTGATGTTTTTGCATGTCTGTGGGATAGTTTACTATCTTTATTTATAACTTTGAAGACATATACACAAAAAATGAAGTATGTGAGCTTAGATACAGTGACCATAAACATTCGGATGATATGAGTAGCACAAAGTTAATCTCTAGATAAGCTCATATATATGGTGATGAATCACGTAAAACTTATTAGTTCATAATGGGCCATGTGGAATTTAGTTCAGGTAGAAGAATATCGTTGGGCTCGCGCTCGACCATAGATATCCAAATGGAAAACTTATCGAAATTTCATACATTTGGGAGGCTAATTATTTAAGAGGGGAGAGATATATTTGAGAGGGGACAGAGATGTATCTGAGAGATGATTTTTGTATTTCTCTTAAATGGTAAATAATTTTAGAGATTATGATATCTTAATTTTTCCGTTCCAAATATTTTGAATAATCAGATTTGAGTGAAGTTTGAATTAAAAGTTCCAAAAATGTGTTTGGCCATATCTTTTGAAAACATAATTCAATTTTTATAAAATACATGAAACATGATTTATACCCATAAGTTCTAAAAATTAATAAAAATACCCAATCATACCAAACAAACATACTTGCTAATAACAAATTATGCAGAATCTTCATTAATGACGTTTATTAGAATTATCACAAATCACAATCCTATATTCATATAAGCTTGCTACAAAATTTTATAATTTTTATAATGAACTAGATAACACATTACCCTAAAATCATAATACGATATTAACAAATTTACCTTTAAATTTTGTCATCATTGGCAGAGCAATTTTCGCTAGGGTTTCTTCTACTTCTTCTTGATCACTATCTATGGTCAAACGAGTCCTGCAAATAAAATTATCTTTTTTTTTTCATATTCATATCTTCTACAATGATTGTCGGGACGGACTTCACATTGATAGTTGGAAAGAGAAAAAAAGCTACTAATAAAATTAGATAGATACTCTTAATGACATGATTTTTTTGAGAAACCGATACAAATTTGACCTAATGCAAACAATCAACCATATGTTGAAGCTAACACAACAACTACTCCCTCTGTCCCATATTAGTTTATCATTTTTCTTTTTACACGCATATAAATAAATCATAAATAAAAAGATGAATTTTACTAATTTATCCCTTAAAAACTTCTTGGAAATTTTACAAACAAATGTGAACACTTTTAAAAAAATTAATTGCAAGGGTAATACAGAATAACAATTTAATTAATACTTTCTAATTAAGTAAGGTAGAAAACAAAGCAACTATTTTTAATAAGATAATCAACTAATATAGGGCGGAAGGAGTAGTATATAATTTCTTAAACAATATCATTCAATTATGTTGTCGACATAAAAAATTAGAGAAATTACAGATTCGATTAGTTAATTAATTAAAAGGTCATCGACAAGATGTATAGGGACCATAAGTCCATAATCATAATTAACAAGTGATCATAGCAGAAGACAACTTAATTGGCTGTTTAATTTATGTCTAAGTTACTTAATTATCTTAACGTTAACCACTAGTCAAAGGTTAACGGATTCATTATATTACATAATCAGTAGCTAATAGCTTACGTGATACAGTATATAATATAAATATTTTTATAATGAATATTTAGGAATCTAATCATTTTGTCTTTGCTAACAAAATAAATAAAAAAGGAATGAACAAGGGTTTTGATGGAGCGATAATTACTATTTCATTCTTAACTAGAGATTTTGGATTTGAATTCCTCAGGTCCAAATCATCTTCGTTAGGGAGTAATTTAATTAATTCCCCAATGTTAAACTTCCTGAAGTAAATTCGAATTTAATTGAACCTCAATATAATTACTGGACACCAAATTAAAAAAAATCGTTAATAATATATCTTGAAATGATAAATTATGTATGCAATTCTTTCTAGAAGATTAGCAAACGACACGAGCACATGCCAAGCACAAATAGCCACATTTTCAATATTTGATAATATTAATTAAATCAACTAACTTTCGTGCCAAGTATTCTAATATGAACATATATAATTATCTTTAATCAACTCAAAGAAAAGTATTTATTTATTTAAAAAATTTGAAATAATATTTGATTCACATTTGGTCTTTGGTCCACTACTATTTCAACTTCAACTAGAAAAAACCAATTTCAAGGTTGAAAACTAATTTAAAAGTATTTCAAGTACAATAATGATTTTATCCATAAAAAAATAATTTAAAAGACAATTATTCATATATAAAATTAATATATTATTTGATTTTAATTCAGAAATTTACATAATTAATATATGCATAAATTATGAAATTTTTTATGTATTTACACAAAATAAAATAACGTATTAATGTATTACCAATACATGTATAACTCTAACCAGCTATCAAACGACACTACATATTTAACTAACAAACAATTATTTTGACAAATAAAATATGGCGTAATAAGTACTTGATCTTTCGAAATCAATGACGTCATTAATTGCCCCTTGTTCAAGTTGTGTCTTTGCCTTTTGGCCACGTGATAATATATTGCACTAAACAATATGTCCACTTGCCCACAATAGAAACTTCCAAGAACCCACCTTATCACCATTACACATAGACTTTTTATATTACCATTTGTAAATTGTAATCATTGATAAATACTCCTTCATTTATAATTGAATCGCAAATACAAATATTATAAATTATTTTTAAAAAAAACTATAATATCGATTGTGATGACGGGTTGAAATTCCTCTTTTTTTCATCAGATATCTTGAATTCGAATCTTAAGCATAAAAAAATTATGTTGAACGCGTTATCTTTCTTAATGAGTTTAATAATGTACAAATTCGAATGAGTGAAATTTTTAATATGAATATCAAAAATCGAATACGAAAAAAATACATGACAACATCATAGGTCCTTTTTTTGTAGATGCATGAATCTCATCCCTCCTCACTTCCCTATATATATTTCCTCCCTCATTCCTCTCCAATCCAAATTGAACACCAAAAACCTCATAAATCACTAGAAAAAACTAAAATTCAAAAGCAAAATGGATCAACAGTTACTACCGACGAACTTCCCGGTGTATCGCCGGAATTCAAGCTTCAGTCGTCTAATCCCCTGTTTAACTGAAACATGGGGAGATTTACCATTAAAAGTCGACGATTCCGAAGATATGGTAATTTACGGTCTATTAAAGGACGCTCTTAACGTCGGATGGTCGCCGTTTAGTGTCACCGCCGGCGAAGTAAAATCGGAACCGAGAGAAGAAATTGAGTCGGCGCCTGAATTCGTACCTTCTCCGGCGGAGAACACAGAAGCTCCGGCGGCTGAAATACCGAAGGGAAGACATTATAGAGGCGTTAGACAGCGGCCGTGGGGGAAATTTGCGGCGGAGATTAGAGATCCGGCGAAGAACGGAGCTAGGGTTTGGCTTGGAACGTATGAAACAGCTGAAGAAGCTGCAATTGCTTATGATAAAGCTGCTTATAGAATGAGAGGATCAAAAGCACATTTGAATTTCCCGCACCGGATCGGTTTGAATGAACCGGAACCGGTTCGAGTTACGGCGAAAAGACGAGCATCGCCTGAGCCGGCAAGCTCGTCGGAAAATGGTTCAATGAAACGGAGAAGAAAAGCCGTTCGGAAATGTGAAGGAGAAGTGGAGAGTAGATCAAGTGTTATGCAAGTTGGATGTCAAATTGAACAATTGACAGGTGTCCATCAGCTATTGGTCAGTTAAATAGCCGGCACTTTTCCGAACGCGAAATATTTTGTGCCCGAACCCTTCATAAATTCGAAATACTCTATGCATCGGACTATGATAATGGAGAAGAATAGAAAGTCCACTGAAAAAAAATATTGTGATAGGGTTAATCCAAAGTTGTAAAAAGTTTGATTTTTATTAATATTATCTTTGATAATTATATTTGAAAGACATATTAATTGTACGTAAGGATTGAAACTTTATTCATTCTTTACTAATTATTTATTATTATAACAAATTATGATTAACTTTTACCTACTATAATATCAAAATTACTGAATTTTATCGGCGGTAAAAATGAAGTTACAAAATCAACTTTTGTGATCATTATAATGCTTTATTTCAACAAGTAAAGTTTGATGATTATATGTACATATAATAACTTGAACATTTGAAAGGACATGTAACTTCGTAAAAACAATGTTTACGACTTATTTTTGAAAAATATTTACTATTATAGAATTTAAAATTCCGTAAAAATATATTATGATAACTTAAAATTTCATGATAATAACCTTTTTAAAATATAAAAAATTAAAAAGTGACTAGTAAACTTCATTCACCGGGTTTGTTAGGTGGAAAGAGCAAACTATTTATAATATTGCTCTTGGCTCTTTTAAGTGGGGTAAAGAGAACACTTCAATTTAAGTGTATTTTGCGTATAAAGTGTTATCGAAGCAAATATTGTGCAAAAAGGAAATTATATTTATAAATTTATACTTTTTTCTGTCCAATGAAAATGTGTTTTTGGCTTTCTACTTGTTAGTTGTTATATCATTTCTAAATACTTAAATTTTGAGTCGTTCTTCGAATTAATTATGTATTTTCTTGCGATAAATATTGACTACAATTTTTTCTTTATTGAGATAGGTGTAACTCCCCGGAAACCTCAAATGCCAAAGTGCATTGTGTTTGTCAAAAATGGATTTGGAAATATGTACTCTCTCTCTATCCACTTTTAATTGTCATGTTGCGCTTTTCGAAAGTTAATTTGACTAATTTTCAAAGTTAAATTAGATTACACTAATTCGATATTTTATACAAAAAAAATAAATATTCAAAAACTATACGAAAAGTACTATAAATTACATTTTTTTGCATATCAATGTGATGAAAACTATATTGTAAAATGTTAATTAATGTTCTTATTGTTTGACTCTAAAAAATGAAATCACGACAATTAAAAATAGACGGAGATAGTAATTCTATGGTACTCCTTAATGTCCCCTCCGACCCTTCAACTTTACATTTTGTGCTTTTCTTAAAAAAATTCTAGTTAAATACTTATCATATTAAATTATTTTTGAAAAATTAAGATGAATTTAGGATTTCTAAAATATGAGTGCGACAATTAAGAAAGATGAAAAATTGAAGTATTAATGAGAATTGATTTTTGTTCCTCTAAGTAAATAACTCAACATTTAAATTAAGTGTATAGTTCAACCTCTTTGGAGCAAGATTACATAAAATTTTAAAAACATATATATAAAATATTTAGCTTAATGATAAAATTATGAATTCACGTGCACTATAAATAATTTATGCAATAACTAGCTATCTAGTTACTGAAATTGACTACCGAAATTCTAAAATTTACTCCTGAATTTTGAATAACTTATCGATGATCGAATTATCGACTATCAAAAAAATCAATTTTGGTGATTTAATGCCCACTCTTATAAGAGAAAGGAATAGTAGATGGACCAAATAGAAGTCAATGGTAGATGGACAAGTGGATAGGTCATTTATGTATGGTACGTGTGTGTAGTCTAAATCATAAGTAAACTAAAAAGACTACTGTTTGTCAATTCCATAGAACCAAACTTCTTTCATGTTTATCCTTAAAGGTGGACCTTGACTTTTAGAAAAAAAGGTCGGAATTAATGTAGGTGGTGATAGCTTTTATATATTTGCTTAATTATAAGTTTGTATAGTGCTTTTTCTTTGATAAATGATCACTATGAGTCGGACTCAATAGAATTTGATCTATCCTATTTTCTGTCATTAAGGTGAATTTGATCGAATTCAATAATTTATAATACTTATAAATTTTACATTCTGGCTCCATCTCTGCTTTTTGAGGCTGTCCTAATTACTCCCTATTCCCCCTATTTTTCCTTTTAGTTTGGTCTTTGGAGAATTTTAGAGAAAATGGTCAAATGTCCCCTCATTCTATTGCCCGATTCTCAACTACACACCAATGCTTTATGGGGGTTCTATTACCCCCTTGAAATATTTTAAATAGAGATATTAACACCCTTAAATGGTGATGTGGCATAGCAAGTGTATTCACTTTTCTATTAGCAAGTGTGAGACAAATAAGCAAGTCAACATTAATTAAGTTGACAGTTGTCAGTTCATAATTAGATACTAGAATAATTTATAAATTTAATTAACTAAACTCACACACACATCTCTAACCATCCCCTCTTTTACAAATCTCTTCAACTCGACTGGCTGCCATGGCTATCAATACAAGAATTTTATCTTTTTATACTTTCATTTTTAATTCACACAATAATTTTTGAGTAGCAATACCTTTAAAATCTTTCCCTAATTTTAGACAGAACAATAAAAGAAAGAAAAAAGACCACTTCAAATCCTTCACCTCGACGGAGAATAATTTTAGCTTGACCTCGAAAGATAAAATTACAGCTTCCATCGGATACATCTTTCATTTACAGTAGCAACCGAAGTTTCTTAACTGCAATTGAAAATGGGTATTAAAATTTGAGATTTCTCAAGAAAAATTTCATCCTCAAACTCATCAAGAAGTGCAATTGAGAACCAATGAGAAAATAACTATCTTCAAAGATAACGATGATCACAAATTTAACAATAACAATGAGATCTCCAATAACAATCAAATTTTGTGCAAATAGATGATTGGAAAGACATTAAAAAAAAGAGGCAAAGGTTGGTGGGTGTGGTGTGGTGGAGATGAAGGTGGACTGAAAGAGATGAGTCATCCAAAAACAATGAAGAAAAAAGAAGAAGAAGATTTAGTAAGAGGAAGAATGACGATGAGATTTGGCAATGGTGATTAGGGCAAGAATGGTGGAGAAAATTATTTTTTTTTTGAGAAAAATAGGCGCATGTATTACACTAGCCAACAAAGATTTGGGGGTGACGTTTTAAGGGTGTTAATATCTTAGTTTAAAATATTTCAGGGGGTAATAGGACCCCCGTAGAGTATTGGTGTGTAGTTAAGAATTGGGTAATAGATTAAGGGGGCATTTGGCCATTTTCTCGAGAATTTTACTTAAAATTTTTAATTTTAATTTTGAATATTTTTCTCATGATGACATGATCTATTAGATAGTGTTTAATTGTTGTCCATAAACCATAGACCATAGACCATAGACCCTACTTCTTTCAAGTTTATCCTTGAGTAGGACATTGACTTTTGAGGCTATCCTAATTACTCTATCACCCCACCATTTTTTTCTTAAAAAGAATTATTTAATTTTGACTTTTTTTATTTTCTCATAATGAAATGATATATTAGAACTCACTTGATATAAAAGACAATTATTTTTCAAGGGGATGAACAAAATAAAAAGGTATGCAACACTTTCATCACATTTATGTAATTTTAGTAGTTGACATATATTTAATTTGTCTTAAAAAAATACTTTTTGCCTTCAATTTGTGTTGGGCTCGATGGTAGTTTGGTGCATCATACATGTTTTTTCCTTTCATATCAATAGTTTTTGTCTTACGATTAATGTTACTTTCGATTGTTTATGGTACTTCACATTATTTTGTTGTTGTTACTGTTCCTTTCTTGCTGTTATTGAATGTCATGTAATGTTTTTAGCATTATTTGCTATGTTTTCTCTACCTTTGTATTTTTCTTTCATACTACTTTGATATACATTACTTGAGTCGAGAATCTTTTCGAAACAACCTCTTCGAATTAGGAATAAGATCTGCATACAATACTCTCCCCCTCTCTATACCATATGTTATTGTTGTTGAATCGTTGTCATTCCAATCGAGAAACAATTATGATTATCTTTAAATTGTAGCTATGTTTTAGATAACATTAAAAATGGTGATACCTTATTATTTCTACGTGATTTTCCATTTTAAGACTTGCATCTAAGGCTTCGAGAAAGTGATTACATCCATCTCATCATACTCTTTAGTGATTGCCAATGGGCTTCTAGTAAAATGACAGACTGAAAGAGACCAGATCACGTGTTCATAGGAATGAGTTTCATTATTGTTTGGATGCATGGTTGTTACGTATTGATTTGCATTCTATTATATTATTGTATTGTGCAGTTTTATTTTAATAAAGATAATGTATAAATAGATTTTATCATTTTTCATCATTACATAATGCCATACGTTAATAATTTGAAGAATGAACGTACATTCCTATAATATTATTATACTAACAAAAGCTTGGAAGAGGATAAAGTTATTATGAAGAGGTTAGGGTAAATGATAAATAAAAGTATTAAATAATAAACAAAAGGAAAAATGAAAGGGGAAAATAGAAATAGCAATGCATGTAATGATACAATACAATAATAATTAAAACAAGCATTATATTTGAATTAACGATATATATACTTATATAGTTAAGCACAAAATGAACCTAAAGCCCATCTCAATTTGTAAATATGGGCTTGCAATGCCTTCAATTTGTGATATGGAGCCCATATTCATAAGCCTTTAATTTGTAATATGGGCTCTGAACCAAAGCCTTCAGAGTTCAGATCAATCAATTAATGATGTTTTAGTAAGTTTGAAATTTCTAAAACGTAATGTAAGGATGTTCAAAATTGAACCGTATCGATAACCCAACAACGAATTTTATCTATCGGATTATTGTTATCGGTTTATCGAATTAACAGTTGGTGAACAAATTATAATTTTATAGTTAACGACTTATCGATGTGAGGGCGGATTACTCAATTTTTTTATGGAGTTAGCCGTTAACCTATTAAGTAAGTCCGAAATCACCAAAACTTACGTAAGGATGTTCAAAGTCAAACCGCATCAATAACCCAACTGCAAACTTAATCTATTGGATTATTGTTATTGATTTATCAAATTAACAATTGCTCAACATATTAAAATTTTATAATTAACGACTTATCGACTTGAGAGTTGATTACTCAATTAGACATCTGCATATCATTTTTAACAAGGGATATATTCGTTAGTATTTCAGGGACTAATTAAGCATCAATTTTCTTTTCCCACTATCTAAAATTGCATCTATTCCTAATACACACATGACAATAGCTGAAAGAGATTTTTAAGGTGATATATGCGTCTGATTTTATTAGAAGGCAAGTTGCAAGCCATCTTTAAATATATCCATAAAAAAAATTTGAACTGATAAATTATGTATCATATGTGTGTGTTTAATAAGGGGGAAGTTACTTTTCAATTTAGCATGTGTGTAGGGGAAGTTATTTTGCAAAAAAAAATATTTCCTATAAAGTGTTTTTGTTAGCAAATTAAATGGTTGGGCTTCTTACAATGTGACTATTTCCATACAAATTATGAAATTATTTATTGTCATTTTACGACCTAATTTCTTATTGTTATTTAAGGCTATTTGATGATTTTTTGTTTATATAATCCCAAACTCAATCGATTAAAAAGTTGTAACTTCACTCAAATTTTATTTATACAAACTTGTAGGAGTGTATGAGAAGTCATTTTTTCCCTCTTCTTCAATTTTTTCTGATACAGTATAAACACATGGAGTTTGCATGCAAGTAGTTGTATGAGGATTGTCGGTTTATGACCTATTTTTTCAACCGTATTTAATGCTATTTGACGACTTTTTGTTCATGTAAATCCAAACACCACAAAACAAAGTTGTAACCTCCGGGGTCTATATAAGAAGAAGATAAATTAATTTTTATTTGTTTTCTTCTTTTTGGGTTTTTTTCAGGTATATTACAAACACATGGAGATTTGCATGTAAGTAGTAGTTGTAAGTAGAATACAAGAGATACTAATGGAGTTCATTTATTTTATGAGTGTTAAGTATTTTTATTTGTCCTGTGACACTTTTACTTTACGATATCCAAACTAGGTAGGTTTTGATCATTCCTTTAAAAATATATTTTTATAAGAGATAACAATGGATTTAGTGAACAATATAATAAAATATAAATAACAATCAAAACAAACATTATATTTAAATTAACAATCTAATACAACAATCCAAACAAGTTGTTATTTGTGTTGAATTTATTTTTTGAAAAAATGAAGTTGAAATAAGAATTCTTTTAGTGTTTTGCAAACGAAATAAACAAAAGGAAAAATCACACCATATACACATTTAAGAGATAATATTACGGGTTTTAAACATACTCTTAATTTTTTTTTACTTATAACAGTTTATTTACGGGTTATAACATATCAATTAAATTAAGTTTATTTAAAAATCAATTACAATTTAATTTAATAAATGATTAATCTCTTTATATTTTTATATTATTAATTATTAATAGTTAATTAATTTGATTGCAATTCCTTTTTTAAAATAGAAATTATCAGTTACACAAATTTAGGAATTTACATTGATTAGAGTTCCTTGATTACCGTTACACTCCAAACCTCCCATACGTTAATCCCACCCCCCACGCCTATTCAATACTACACGCCACCACCCCACTATCCCACATTCACAATCGTCCCTCCCATCTTTCTCACCACCCCACATTCACAATCGTCCCTCCCATCTTTCTCACCACCCCACTACCCCAACTTCACAATCGTCCCTCTCGTTTTGTTTCTCATTATCATCATGTCGAAGAAAATCATTGTAACGCCTCGAAAGAGTCCTCGATTGGTTGAAGGAATTTCTACGGATGAAGTACATGCTCCAACTTTCAACATATTGACTCAAACCTCGCCGCAAAAAAATGTTGAAACTCCAGCAAAGGGTGGTAAACTTGCCACAATTATACCACTTTTTTTGACGAGCACAAGATTTTATGGTAAAAGGCTTGATCTGTATGCCAATAAATTCCCCAAATATGTTGACAAGTCTCAATCCGACCCACTTGAAGTCAAGCATATGATGCATGTGCCTCAACAAGAAGATAGTTTCAAGTATGTATTTCTATACTTTACTGATTTCATTAGAAAAGTTAACTTAATTTATTTCTTAAAATGGTTTTTCTTTTATTTTTTCCCCAGTGATTGTGGTTTGTACACATGTTTATTTTCTTAATACATCAGTAATGGTGTTTTTGATATTCGTTATGTTGATATCGATGCAAAATACCATCGTCAAAGGTATGCCACAATCATATGGCATTATGGAAAAACAAAGAATGATGATGTCGCGATCAGTGAGAGTGAAGTAACTTGTACGGTTGCTAGCAAATTTGGTGGACCTCGAATAGCAAAAGAACATGCTCTGGATACCAGCAATTATCCTACACCAAGACCACGGAAAATAAATTTGAGATAGTTGATTGCACCTTCTACTTTTTAGAATTACATGTTCTTTTAACTTTTGGACAATATTTTTGTGTTTCAGTATTTGATGATATATAATATCCACTGTTTTATTCCAGTCAGATACCACCTACATATGAATTACTGATTGGCTATTATAATTTCAGGATACTAGTAATATATAGACTTCATACCATTTGGATACACCATTTGAAAGATATGTTACACATTGAGTATAGCAGTTTTCGGGATGACAGTTATATACAAACTGCATACCAATTGGATTCAACATTTAGACTTACTGATATTACTGTGTATTACTAACTAGAAACAAAAAGAATATCAATTTATAGTTTATGAACCAACTTTGTCTTATAATTGGTATCCAAACTATACACTTATGGCATCCAAATTCATTCATTCATGATTTTTTTTTACTTCATATTCTAACACAAAAAATAAAAAAAATAAAAAATGAATGAAGTTGGTATCCAACCTGTATAAATACTTGAAGATATGATTATGCCAATGCAAAATAGTGATCATTGTATTTTGTAACAACCTCAATTACATCTTGTTTTATATTTATTCAAGTTGGACACCTAATGGATACCAAATTATTACTAATTATAAATTATATTCTCTTAACAAGCATGGATTAAGTACTTTAAAGGTGTATGAAATTGATATACAATTTGTATAAATACTGGAAGAAACGAATCTGACAATCTAAAACAACGATCATTAACTTTTGCACCAACATTAATTACATCTTGTTTTATTTTGATTTAGAGTAGGACACCAATTGGATACCAAATTAATACTCATGTAAACTTACATTAAATAATATCAACTGCTGTTAGGATACCAAATGCATACCATAATTACCTTATATAATTATCACTAATATGAATACTATCTTGTATATTAAACTGGAATGAATTTTATTTCCAGCAGTATGCAATTTGTATATTAATGAATGAATCTTGTATAAAACATGAACAATTTATTAAACACTTAGTTGTAATGCATTTCATATCAATTCTGTTTCATATCAAAACAAAACATGAGTCTAAAAGATAAAATAAAATAAAAAAATTATATAGTCTAAACAATAATTACAGAATCCTGATTATCCATTGGTATATTCTTCAAAGTTATGCACAATGGATATTTCGTAAAGAAATCTACATTAGCTTTCTTTTTATCTAAAAAAATCCGCACACCAACATCATTGTGGATACTAACAGGTGGACATCTATCACTAACTATATATTTTATCTCTATATCATTAATATTATCATCTATCATAAGCTGTGATTTTATCGCACTTACTAGACCACTAAACAGACTAGAAGATTCATAGATTCCCCTCCATTTGAAAATCAACATATTTCCATGTTTCATTAAAAAAAATAACAGTTAGTCTTACATAATACAAAACAATTATAAATATGTTGTATTTATATTAACTTTTCATACCAAAGATAATACAAATTTAATCCACAACTTCATTCTACTCACACAAAAATTACACACACTCGTCATTACTTATTCATACAAATATCATTCAGACAGTATACCATAATTCATACCATAAAACAGATTTCATAAAAAAATAACATTTCACATTCATACCAACTTAATACACATTTCATACAAATAATCATACTTCTTACTCATTTTTTTTTACACAATACTGATTAATTTTTCATATCAATTTCATTCTACTCACACAAAATTACACACAATCGTCATTACTTATTCATACAAATATCATTCCAAACAGTATACAAGAATTCATACCATAAAACACATTATATAAAACATAACATTTCACATTTCATACCGACTTAATACACTTTTCATACAAATCATCATACTTCTTACTCATATTTTTTGTTACAAAAGTAAATACATTTTCATACCAATATCATTCTAGTTACTCTACCAAATTCATTCCAGCTTATACATTTTATTTATATTTTCAGGAAAAAAAAATAGTAATTCATATATTAATTTAAATTTGCATACCGAATTCATCTCATTATTATTATCAAATTGACTAAAGAAATTTCAGTTTCATAACAATGTTACAACAAATTTCATAAAAAGAATTTCACAAATTTCATAACTTTACAATGATAAAACTATTAATATTCTATACATTTATAATCAAATCATTCATATATTAAGCCAATTTCGCACGAAATCATGGTATAGTCAGTATACAAAATAACCAAAAAACAAAAAACAGAAACGTACCAACAAAATCATAGAATGTCATTAATTACAATTTCACATAAATTAGTACGTATTATAAACTAAATGGATGGTTTATACAAAAAAACATCACAACTTAAATATAGTATACAGAAATAAAATCACAAAATGTGATTTACAGTTTCATTGCTCTTTTTTTTTTTTTTTTTACATTTTAGTAATATACAAATACAAACAATAAATCATAAACAATACTAACCTGAAGGATCCATCTTCCACCATGAAGATTTTTCAAACAAAGAAAGCTGGATTTACTCGTCAATAGCAAGAATTCTGGGAAAAAAAAACGAAGAGAGAGAAACGTTGAAGAAAATGGATAAAATTAGATTTTTTATTAAATTTAAAAAATTAGAGTGAATTAAGGAAGATAAATATTCCTAATCAGTTTGAATCTCCTTAATTTATGCTAATTAAAAATTATCATCAATCAATTCAAATTTAATTAATACTACTATTTTCGTTTTTCTTCTTCTTTTTTTATTCAAAATCATTTTATTTTCCTTTTTTATCTTTTTATTATTTTCAAAACAAATTTTTACAATTACTTAAAATTCTTTTTTTTTTAATAAAATGTTACAACCTGAAATTTTAAAATGTTACAACTTAAAAGTTATATTCTACTGCTACAACTTGAAAATATTAGTCTAATATTTGTCATTTATAAAATTTTCACTACACAAAATGAGCCTAAATCCCATCTCAATTTTTAATATGGGCTCCGGACCAAAGCCTTCAGAGTTCAGACCAATCAATAACGATGTTTAGCAAGTTCGAAATCATCAAAACGTATTTAAGGATGTTCAAAATCAAACCGTAATCGATAAACTGCAAACTTGACCTATTGGATTATTATTATCGATTTATCAAATTAACAGTTGACGAACAAATTACAATTTTATAATAAATGACTTATCAATGTGAGGGGGGATTAGTCAATTTTTATTATGGAGTAAGCCGTTACCTTATAAATTTTATAATTATTTATATATTATTCATAAATAAAATATAAATATTTTATTAAATTTTAATTAACTGAAGTCTTTAACTTCACCATTTTCTCAAAACGCAATACTTAAAATGTTAGCCCAATTATTACAACCCTAAGTCTAAGTCCATCAAAATCCATTACTTTAATCTTTATTTACCCTACCTCACATAAGATAGTCACACTTTCTTTTAATTGAATCACTTTGTTTGTGTAATAATAACTCTAGTATTACTTAATTGTTTAATTGAATCCACAATAGCTTTCTTGTGGATTGTTTATGTACTAGGCGTTTCTGTCTAGACACGTATGTCCTCAATTTTTTTTTATTACTTTCAAATCGAATAAATTAGAAAAATTAAACCAAACCAAACCGACAATAACCAAATCGACGGTTATTTTCTTCATTTGATTTGATTTTAGAAATTTAAAAATCGACTAAATTGATTTGATTTTTATTTTAACCAATAACATATTCAAATCAAACTATGAACACCCCTACCTAATACTGAATCAATCAATATCTTATTAATTGACCAGCGAAATAGGGCATTTAAAAGTCAATAACTAATAAGTTAAATCATGAAACATAACTTCCCACCCAATAACCCTCAATAGCATATAGACATGTCGGGATTTTACTAGTTTATTCATATTGCTTTCTTTATATTTTTATTTATCCAAGTATATATTGTTGGAGAAATTTGTGATTGGCTGAATATTTAAAACATCCTTTGCATAATCACTTTATTCCTTTGAATTGAGTTGTTAACAATGCCTTTTAATATGTTTTTCTATTTGACACAGTGCAATGTTACAGGACTAAAGTGCTAAATTTTAAATATTTTGTCCATTTTGGTTATATTTTAAATAGTACCATTAAAAAAAAAGGATAAATTGCAGAAATCACATACTTTTAAGGCAAAATTACAATCTATCCCTTAAAAGTTTATAATTACAGAAATCCCTCAATCGGATACAATAATATAAGCGCTGATACATTAATCTGATGCGCGAGATACATTAATCGTTAAGTAAGATACATTACATTTTATACATGATACACTAATCTGATGTACATTTTATACATGATACACTAATCTGATGCGCGAGATACACTAATCT
>JAJOOO010016585.1:0-34485 GCA_029582685.1 Solanum piurae | reverse complement strand
CTGAGCTGGTTTGGGGAGGGGTTGCAGTGGTGAACCACGGACCACCAGCACGGGCCGTGGTCTGACCTACGGTCCGTGGATGGTGACCGTAAGTTGCATCTGCAACTTCTCAAAATCTGCATTTTTGGTCTGTTTCAGATACGGGGTGTTACATATGGCTTCTAGGTTGAGGGACTTTGTGATGATGAATCCTCCAGTGTTCTTAGGTTCTAAGGTGGGAGAGGATCCCCAAGAGATTTTTGATGAGGTGTATAAGATAGTCAATGCTATGGTGGTGACTTCTAGGGAAAAAATGGATCTTGCCTCCTACCAATTGAAGGATGTTGCCCAAGTTTGATTCACTCAATTGAAAAGTAATAGGCCTATATGAGCGGGTCCTATAGAATGAAAGGAGTTTAAGAAGTCTTTCATGGGTAGGTAGTTTCCCCGTGACAATAAGGAGGTTAAGGTGGAGGAATTTTTCAACCTTCGGCAAGGTAGCATAAGTGTGGAGGAGTATTCCTTAAAATTTACCCTATTGTCTAAGTATGCTCCATCTTTGGTATCCAATCGCAGGGATGAGATGAGTAGTTTTGTGACCATGTATTTGACCTAGTTAAGGAAGAGTGTCGTACGACAATGCTTCATGATGACATGAACATTTCTAGACTTATTGTGTATGCTCATTCTATTGAAGAGTCCAAACTTGAGAGGAACAGTAGAGAGATGAAGAGGTCTAGGTCCGATGAACAAAGTCAACCAAGGTCCAAAAAGAGGTACTCCAACCAAGATTCCCAAATGGTCAACAATGATAGGGTGTCAAACCCTAAATCTCAAGAAGGCAATAGAAGTGGTTCTTCTTTTGAAAGATCTAGATGTGCCAAGTGTGGGAAGCAACATTTGGGTAAGTGTCTTGCCGGCACGGATGGTTGCTTTTTGTGTGGAAAGAAGGGTCATAAGATTAAAGATTGCCCAACACTCTCGGTAAAAGGAAGGGAAGATAAGCAAGCTTCTCTTAATGGCCAGGATCTTGATGCTCCAAAGGAACCGTTTCTATGCTCTTCAAGCTAACAAGGACAAAGGAGCTAATCCGGATGAAGGCACCGGTATGTGATAGTTCCTTATGGTTGTGAATGTCTTGTTGAGGTTCCTATGTTGTTTTCATGTTAGCCATATTTGGGTTTTCTCCTTAAGTGGGGGATAGTATGTTGAATAGTAAGGTTGTTGAGAGTGTTGATATCTTTATCTCTTTCCTTCTATTCTTATTCAAGCTTGAGACCAAGAGTTCCTTCTAGCTTGTTTCATGTTTTGGAGTCATGTGTGCATGTGTGTTTCCATGGTCTCCTTATGTTATGCATGTTCTTGATGAGTTTATGTTTGGATGAAAAAATGAATTTTTATGAATTACGTTCCTCATATTAATGTGCATTTAGTATGCGTGGTATATATGCTTCATGAGGTTAAATGTTGAACATGCCTAAATATTCTTTTATGAAGAGATTGCATAATGTGCCTAATGATGTTGTGATGAGCATGACATGAGTTGGATAAGGTAATTCCTCCAATGTAATGAGAAATGTTGAAGGTATGATGCATAATGAGTTTGTAGATGTAGTTGCTACTTTCTTGTGTTGCATTGAGCTTATTAATGTGGAGTTGATGTATCCTCCTAGTTTTGTGCATTTGTTTATGATGTTGCATGCATGATGGGCTGCTAGTCTTGAGTCATTAACTCCTTAATGTTTTAGAGTGTCATTCGAGGAGAACTGTTCCTAAGTGGACGATAATGTAACGACCCGTAAAATGAATAAGTGAAACTAGAGCCTAACTAGTGTTTATTGGAGTTGTTGAGGGGTTTCAAGTTGTAAAATTTTGTCCCGAGCTATGGTTGAGGGGTTTAGGGGTTAAACGTAAAGGTACTACTTCCCAAGGACAACCCAAGGGGTCCTTGAGGAGGACCCTAAAGCCTAACCCCAAGACCCCAAAGAAAACCAAAACTGCCCAAAACATGGTGACCTATGGAATGGGACCACGCCCCGTAGGTCCATCCACACCCCATGGATGACCTACGTAGGTCAATTCCCCAAAAACCAAGTTGCTGAACCAAACCACAGAGTGCCAGTATGGACCGTGGTCCCACCTACGGACCGTAGGTGGGTGGTTCATGGCTTGCACCTGTGTGCTGCCAAATATCTCGGCCAAGGTGAGGGCTATTTTGTAAATTCATTTTAAGTATAGTTTAGTTGGGGGACGGTTTTAATTGGTTATTTAAGGTATTTTAAGGGTTTTTAAAGTATTAAACTCTATTTTCAACTCATTATTTCAAAACACCCCAAAGTTAGAAACCTATCCTCTCAAAAGTTCTCTCTCTAAAAACCTCCATTGGAGGTGAAGGATTCAAGCTTCCAAGGTCAGGACTTCAAGTTTTTCAAGGGAATTTCGTGGGATTCTTCCATAAAAGGTATGGCAGTCTTCATCCTTGACTTATTTTATTTCAAAGAGCCAATTTCAAAGTGATTTCAAATCTCTAATGTTTCCCCTAAAACCCTAGTTTTCAATCTTGGTATGGGTTCGATTATAAATGATTTTCAAGGGCCTTATTGCATTGAATTATGAATGAATTGTGGATTTAAAAATGAATTAAGATGATTTCTTCCTTGAACACATGTTTTCCCCCAAATTCCTAAATTATGATTTGTGATTGAGAATTGATTGATTATGCAAGTATTTTGAATTGCTTAAGTTTATATTGAATTAGTTATTAAATCATCTCAATTTACTTATCTATTGTAGTATCTTAGATTTATGGATTGATGTTGGTTCATAGACCTAAGGGGAAATTTCATGAACGATTATGTATGATTATGATGTGAAGTATATGTGTGTGATCTTAATTAAAGTGTTATGATCATGTTTAGAATGTAAATGTGTTATGATTGAATGTTATTTCTTAATTAACACCTATGAATGATAAGGTTATATGTGAAAGGTTATTCTCACATACACACACCCATGAATGACTAATGAATGAAGTTTCTATGAGTATGTTAATGATGATGGGTTGATTAAAAGGCTATTCTCAATTGTACTCTAAATGAATGATAATGACATGTTGTGAAAGGACTTTCTCACAATATGGGATTCTTAGTTGAAAGGTTATTCTCATCTTTGAATCTATGAGCTATCTAATGAATGAATGTTGAGTTTGAGATGGATGCCCATCCAGGAGTTGAGTAGGGGTATCTAGTAACAATCTCTTATCCCGTGATGATGACTAATGTAATGAATGTTAAGTATTCTATGGGAGATAATGCTAAGCACCGAGTGGATATGAATTGAGAGGGATGCTCATTCGGAAGTTGAGGTAGGGTATCTAGTAACAATCTCTTGAGATGGATGCTCATCTGTGAGTTGAGGTGGGGAATCTAGCTAGTAGCAATCTCACTATCCCATAACTATGTGCCCACATAGGTCTAGCTAGTGTATCCACCTAAGCTAAAAGTAATTGTAATAACCCTAAAAACTAACTAGTGAAACGAGAGCCTAATAACTTTGTGTTG
This sequence comes from Solanum piurae, assembly GCA_029582685.1. Taxonomy (NCBI): domain Eukaryota; kingdom Viridiplantae; phylum Streptophyta; class Magnoliopsida; order Solanales; family Solanaceae; genus Solanum; species Solanum piurae. The sequence goes on along the minus strand of JAJOOO010016585.1, from coordinate 30,946 downwards.
AGTTTGTAATGAGGTTTCATGTTGTGTAATGTTGACCCGAGCCTTGTTTGATGGAGTTTAGTGAGTCAACGTCAAGGTACGTGATGGAATCCATTGTTGAAAGACCCTTCTTAATGTTGGTTAAAGGGTTGGAAGGGCAAGTGCCAAGCCAAGGGGGCAAGGCCTAAGCCAAAGGCCAAGGCTGCCCAACCTTGGCCAAGCATTGTCCCAAGTCCACGGACCACCTCACGGTTAGTGGCCTTGACCACAGTACGTAGAAGTGGCCGTAAAGGTCACTTAGTGTCAAGGGAGGCAAGGCACTTTGGCCAAGCTACTACCCTAACTTCACGGACCACTCCACGGTCAGTGGTCTTGACCACGACCCGTAGAAGTGGCCGTGAAGATGCCTTAGAATCTTGGGGCTTGGCAAGGCAAAATGAGACACTACCCAAGAGGACCACGGGAACCACCACAGGCCGTGGTCCCCCATCACGGACCTATAGATGGACTTGGTCGCTGACGGGGCTGCCTCATTTAGGGGGTTTTTGGTAAATTCTTATTTAATTTGTATTGATATGGGGCCATTTTAAATAGATATATATCATATATATATATATATATATATATATATATAGTTTTAAGTCTTTTAACACCTATTTCACCTCATTAATCAAAAGACCCAATTCAAAACCCCAAAGTTCTTCCTCTTTCAATATTTCTCTCTCTAACTCATGGAAGAAGAAGAAGTGGGAGCTAGGGTTTGGAGTCAAGACTTTCTTCATCAAATTTCTTGGGGAAGTCTTAGTAAAAAGGTATGATGATCCTTCATCTAGGGTTAGTTTTCACCCTACAGTCAATTTCAAAGAAGTTTTCAATGTTCATGAAAAACCAAGGGTTTTACTCAATCTCATGGATGCTTTCTCCAAACGATTTAAAATGGTTTCTAATGTCATATATTGATTGTATTTATGTTTAATTGATGATTTATGATGATATATTCTATGAACCGGTGATTTCTCTCAATTCCTAATTTGTGCCTTTATGAAGTGGGTTTGTTGATTATGAAGGCTTATGATTAAAATATGTCTAAATTGCTTTAGGCTATTGAATTGTATCATTATATATGCCTTAATTATGGTGAATTGTTGGTGTGTTGATGAATTGATATTTATGGCTTTGAAGGCAAGTTTTGACTAAATTACTTGTTGAAGTAGAATTGTGCTAGAGATGTTGATCCACTTGACAGGTGGAGGTGTTTACTTACTAAGTATATAAATGTGAATTCAATTAATTTAAGGTGATCATGTCGTGAATATAAATGTATTATTATTGAAAGTCTATTTCTCAATTTGACACTTATGTATGATGATGATGGAATGTGAAGTGTTGTCTTCTATATATTGTATATCTTGAATTGGTAGGCATAGACACCCTTTCTTGTATAATGAATGTGTCTTGACTTGATGGCTATGAATTGATAGGCTTTAGGCATTCTCTTCATAAATGATCTAATGTAATGAAGACTCTAGAATGGATAGACTAGTGGCATTCCTTTCTTAATGAGTCAATGTACCATGAATCGATAGGCTAGTGACATTCCTTTCATGAGTATAAGAATGTAATGAGGGACTGATGAGTCCACATATTGGACTCATTTAGGGCTATATTTCAATGGGAATTGTGTCCTCAAATTCTTATTTTATCTCAATATCTCATGAAAATGTTTAAGTTTCAGGTAATTGAAGTTTTAGTGGAAGCATGGACACTTAGGTGCAAAAAGGAACAAAAAGGCTGTAAAGAAGGAAGAAGCTGAAGTTTGAGCATCGCCAAGCATACTTGGCGAATCACCAAAGGGATGCACTCTGCCCTTTGTTCCAGTACGCGAAGCCCTGAAGGAAGTGGATCAAAAGGCGGTTAAAGGAGTAGTCGACGTGTTGCTGAATAGTTCCGTGAAGCAGTACTATGTCACCCAATGACACAGCACGATGATGTCGAAGTATGGTGCAAGACGGTGATGAACTGCACCTAAGGGCGAATCACCAAATCTATCGGTGATTCCGACTAATGTCGCTGAATGATCCATTGCAGCACAAGTTTTTGAAAACTATAAATACTCGTTGAGAATTATAGCTTAGTATCAAGTTTTTAGCATTATATTTTAGTATTGAATTTTAGACAATATAAGTTTTAGTACTTTTTACTCTCAAGTTTGGAGAGGGTTTTTGGGAGACTTGAAGAAAGGAGTTCATCTTCCCCAAGTTGGAAGTGGGTTTTATTCATTCTTCTTACATTGCTTAAATCAAGGTTTAATTTCTTATACCCATTTGATTTCACTATCATTTTAGGTGTATTTTGTTGTTTCTTGATGTGTGGCTAAAGCCCCCCATTCTTGGGGTGTGATTTAACAAATATGTGTTGTTATTATTGTTGGGTCTTGCTTGCTGATAGGTTAGATGTATTTTAATGGTGATTTCACCTAGTGGTTGTGGTTTAATTTAATGGGTTTCTAGTTTCAAATACGAAGCCACTCATGTGTTTTTGGTTAACCCGAGAGGGAGGTCTCGAAACCAAAACCACTAGACTGATGGCCTAAGGAGTGGGTCGACATGAGATTCAGCCCGAGAGGGTGAGCGCTAGTCCCATATCCTAATACTCAGCTCGAGAGAGTGAGTGGGGTAAGGCGTCGGCTGGTCTTCATGCGGCAAATGGGTTTCCGAGTGGAACGCATTTGAAACAGGGTAAGTATACCGAGAGGGAACTTATTTCCATCTAAAGTTTAGCCTAGTCACTATTATCTTGCAAATTTCCTATAGAAATCATGTACCCACCATTTATCTCAACTTGTATTGCGGTCACACCCCAAGAACTCTTCCTCATACTTGATTTTCTTGTTAATTTTGTTGTTTTTACTTACCTGTGACAAAAAACCCAAATTGAGATTTGACACTATTCTGTCCCCCCTTCGATTTACAATATTTTTAATCGTTAATTTATTTAGCTATGATTAGTTAGAACTAGATTTTATTTTTCTATTAATTCTCAAGACCGCTCCCTTGGGACACGACCTCAACCCTTGGTTGGGTTACTATATTATCGACGATCGTAGACACTCAAACCGTAGTTAGTGTCATTGGTAACAATAAGCATAAGGGACCATGAATCGATAGGCTTATAACATTCTTTTCATAGGGACCCTAGAGCTATCCTTGAATGTACCATGGATCGATAGGCTTGTAGCATTTCTTCCTTGGGCAATGATGTATTATGGGTTGATAGGCCTATGGCATTCTTCCCTAATACACTAATGTAATGTGAATGAAATAATCTATGGGAATGTTGGCTAAGCACCGAGTGGATATGGTTAGATGGAAACTCTCCCAATGTTAGGTTAGAGTTCCAAGGAAAATCTTCCTATCCCATAACTATGTGCCCACATAGGATATTAGCCAGCGGATTTCATCCAAGCTATGGATTCATCCGAGCTAATGTTATCGTTCTACCTTAGGCAAGTATAACACCCATTTACGGTGTGGTGCTTTATGACACCGGATTCCATGTCTAGCTTGCATGGTCTATGTCGGTTAAATGCTTATTCCCATCATGTGAGATGTGCATTATGGTTTCTTGAGAAGTTCTATGAACTGTAGGTGGTAGTATGGGATACCATCTATACATTGCACTAATAGGCTTTGATAGGATTGTAGTGAGTTCTCTAAGTCTAAATGATTAAATGAATGAAAGTCCTCTAAATGAAGTATTTGAAGAATGTTGACTCCTACATGCTTAATGTGATATGCATGCTATACTTGGGTTAGATTCTAAGTTATTCTTCCTTGTCATGTCTTATGAAATGTTATGTCTCTTATGTGTGGATATTGTGCAAAGGTGAAAAGGATGGAATGGTAAGTTCACTTTTGGTGACCTTAGTGTGGTGCCTTGGTATGGAGGTTGGTATGACACTATCCATGCATTGCACAAGGTATAACATAAGGGTTACTTAAGGTGAAGGTCTAAGGTAGATGTAATGGTTTACATGTTGATACTGTCTAAATTTGGCATTATGACTTGCATGATGATTATACTTGTTCTGTATGTCTCTTATGCTATTGTACATAATATTTCTAAAAAGTGTCATAATGCCTGGTTTCCAACCAAAATTTCCCTTTTAAAGCATGTTTTTGCATGGTCATCATACTTAGTACATTTTTGTGTGCTAACCCATAGTTTCCTATTTCTACTACAAGTGTAGGTTCCGGCAAGTGATTGCTTCTACCTAGATTGAAGATCTTGGATTGCTATTCCTCCTAGGCTAGAGTGGTACGTCCTCATAGATCGAAGACAAGTGTCTTTTGCAGTTTCTTTCCTTTTGCATGTAATAGACAATTCTAGTTCTTTTGATTGTAAAGGGTCGTGTCCCTACTATAGTTTTAAAGATTTGGTTAAGATGGCCATGTGAGACTTAGACTTCCACTGTTTCTTTTAAAGGTTGTTTTTAATGAAGTTTGAATGTTTGGATTTGAATAAGTTTTTAATTCCGCGCTATTTTCACTATTGAATGCAATGAATGACTATGAGGCTTGTATAAGACCTCTTCGGGGTCGAGTACGTCGTGTTACGACTAGGGGGTGCTCTGAGGTGGTGACATTAATGGTCCTACCTTAGGCAAGTAGGAATCCCTTATCTGGTGAGGGTGACACTGGAATTCCATGAATTGCTCACATGGTCTATGTCGGTTAAGCCTTACCCCTGCAAAGAATGTTAATGAACTATGGATTCTCAAGGATATACTACTTAGTGAGGGTGGTAGTATGGCATGCCATATATCCATTGAACAAGTAGACTTTGGGAGTAGTCATGGTGTGTTCCTTTATGTTATAATGTTAAATGAAAGGAATATGCTCTTATGATGATGCTAATGGATAATGATGGCTTAATGTCTAATGAATGAAGGTGTTCTTAATAAAGCGAATGGGGAATGTTGACTTATGTATTTAATGTAATGATGCATGCTATACTTGGATTGTAGTATGAGTTACTTCATCGTCATGACTTAATTGATATGAATGTGCCTTGTCTATGGTGACTTCAAAGGAGTACTTAGTGTGAGTAGTATTATGAGATAGTACTCATACATTGCACAAGTATACCTTAGAGTTTCCCTAGGTGATGGTCCTTATCTGTTGATATGACTTATGTAATGTTTATGTCTCTTATGTATGAGTATTGTGTAAAGATTGAAAGGTTGAATGGTAAGTTCACTTTTGGTGACCTTGAGGTGGTACTTATTGTGGATAGTGGTATGGGAAGCTATTCATACATTACACAAAGTATTTCTTGAGGGTTACTTGAGGCGAAGGCTTAATGTGAAGGTAATGGTTTATATGTTGATTATGTTCTAATGTGGTGAAATGACTTGTAAGCTGATCATGTCTTGTATTTTGCCTCTTATGCTTACGTTCATGAAGTTTTCTCAAATTTGCATATATCATGACTTTAGAACAATATGTCTGTTTTTAGCATGTTTTTGCATGGCTATCATACTTAGTACTTAATTGTGCTAACCCATTTTCTTTACCTTTATGAAGTGTAGGGATTGGCACTAAATTTGATACTCTCTATTTTAAGCTTGGGTTTGAGATTCTTTCAAGGCAAAGTGGTATGTCCTCATAGATCGAGGACAAGTATTGTAGTTTCCATCTGTTTCATGTAATAGACAATTGTCAGTCTTTGAATTGTAAAGGGTTGTATCCCTACTTTAGTTTTCAAGATGTTGTTTTTGATGGTCATGTGAGACAATAGATTTCCTCTATTTTCAAATGTTTTAAATGAGTATTTTGATTGTATGGTTTTAAAGAAATTTTTAATTCCGTACCATTTTCCTTAAATCGAATTTTATGAATGCAATGAGGATTGTATGAGACATTTCAGAGTCTTATACGCCGTGTCGCTTCCGGGGTATAGGCTCGGGTCATGACATGTAATTTCCAGATTTCTTGTCTTTTGTGACTTGTTATGTTGGACTTTAAGGTTGTTTTTAGCATAAATGATGTTTAGAAGAGTTTCTGTAGGCTTACTCCAAAGGGGGAGATAGTGTGCCTACCTAGTAGGGTTATTGTGTGTTTATGTGTTGCCATGATTTCCTTATATTCATGTTCATGAACATGCTTAGGTCTTGTTAGAAATGACTTATATGCATTATCTTCCTCATGTTGTAGTGCATTTGAGTTAAATTACATCTAGACTTCATGAGATGAGTTAATGAGGATGCCTTAGTTTGGAGTTGAAAGATTCCTCCTTGAATGAATGTTTTTTGACAATAAATTGCATTTAGACTCCAGGAGTGTGCATTGAGCATGTTTTAGTTAGGATATGTTAGTTCCTCCTTGAGAAGGATTAAATGAAAAATGTCATGCATTTTGGGTTGGTAGATGTAGTTCCTACTCCCTTGTGTTGCATAGAATATGTTTAGTTTGGAATTGAAATTTTCTTGCTTGGTTGTGTGTACTTAGGTATGTTGTATGTATGATTGGCTGCTAGTTTAGAGTGGTGACCTTAAGAAGTGTTTAGAATCTTCATTCGAGGATGAATGATCCCAAGACGGAGATATTGTTACGCCTCGGAAACTAGTAAGTTGAACTAGAGAGTTTTAGAGCTTTTCAAAAGAGTTTTGGAGTGTGGTAGGAGGATTAAAACTCATAAAAATGATCCCCGTACTTAAAATGATGGTTTTAGGGCTGGGGTGTCAAGGTACGACCCCCAAGGACCACCTAAGGGGTTCTTGAGAAGGACCTCAAAACAGCCACTAAAAGCTGTCAAATTTCAGCAACTCACGTTTGCCACCTACTCGCCGTGAGTGGACCCATGCCCCATGGGTTGGGGTCGTGGGTCAAGGCATGAGTTGGCCTGCATTGTATAGCTGCAGTACCACAACTATGAGGGTGCAGCACGATCCGTGGACCCACCCACGGTCCGTGGGTGGGTGAGTTGTAGGTCGGACATTTTTTCAAGCTTTAGTTTTTAGTTTGGGGTTTGGGGGTTAAGTCATTAATTAATTCGTGGTTAAGGGAGGTCGGTTAGTTAGTTATTTAACCACCTATATAAGCCTAATAGACCCCTAAACAAAATCATTTAACTCATTCTTCAAAACACCCAAATTCTCTCCAAAAAATTCTCTCTCTAGAAGTGAAGAAGAAGAACAAGAAGAAAGGAAATCGAGGCAGCAACCTAGGTCGATTTTCATAAATTGTTTAAAGCTTGATTAGGGCTTTGAATTGAGGTATGTTATATTATTCATCTATGGGTTCTTCCACCCATAGAGCCCCCTTAGTTTTCCCCCAATTGTGAAGTCAAAAACCCAATGTAGCTAGGGTTTCCTTCTTACATTGTGGGTAGGGTTTGGGTATGATTATAATCTAGTGGATAATACCTAATTATGATTGCTTTTACATTGAATTATGATGTTATGATGAATTTATGTGATTTCTATGGTTAACTCTAGTCTATTTGATGAATTTGATACTTTGTGGCTTTATGCCATTAAGGGTGAAATTTAAGGTTCATAGGTAATCTTCCTAAATAAATGTCATGTGTAGTAATTGTTAAACGTTAGGAACATATAATCATGAATTGAACTAGACCTTATTGAATATGATTGATCTTGACATGTAAAGTTGAATTTGAACCTTTATGATCAATTCTGACTAGAATCACTTAGTAATGAATGATGTGAGTAAAATACCTTGAAACCTCGGTATAAGGATGAGATTAAGAAATAAAGCTTGAGAGTACGGCTTGTGATAATGATAGTTAGGGATTTAGAGTGAAGCTAATGTGATTAACTATTGATGCTAAGGCTTTGAGGGTAAAGTCTAAAAGATATAAGAAGTCTAATAGGTAGAATTGTGGTGAAAGGCCTATACTAACCTAACCTACCTTATAAATGCTTGAAAGTATAAAGTGATAGAATCACTTGAACATGGATTAATTTTCAGGAACATCTTTCAATGAGACATGAGTGTTAAGCAAGGCTTAACAAGTAAATCTTGAGGTGTATATTTGGCTCCAAGTGGATATTGACAATGAGATGGAGTGTCACACAAGAAAGGGTCTGGGCTCCAAGTAGAAAGTTGAACCACACCTAGTTAATGTGAGGACTATCCAAGTTAAAGGGGGAACTCTTACATAGTAGAGTGTGGGTTTTCCCAAAGTTAGGTCTCATAAGATGGAACCCTTCACATAGTGGAGTTACAGTTTCTAGTAGTAATCTTCATATCCAATGAACTAAGACATGCTTGAAGAAGCATCTCATAGTGTTCTAAAGCATAATTGAACTAAGACTTACTTAAAGGAGTATCTCATAGTATTCAAGAGTATAAATGGACTTAGACATGCTTAAGGTAGTATCTCATAGGGTCCATGTTAATTATGAACCTAGACATGCTAAAAGTAGTATCTCGTAGGGTTCAAGATAATAAAGAACTAAGATGTGCTTAAGAGAGTACCTCATAGTGTTCTAAAGTTAAAAAGAGGAACTAGGTTCCAAACCAAGAAGCATTAGTATGAGGACCTAAAAGTGGTACTTAGCATGAGTAGTATTATGGGATGCTATGCCTGCATTTCACAAGTATGACTTTGGGTTATTAAAGAATATATTGAGATAGGATTGTGCTATAGTTGCCTTTCTTGCTATAATTGACTAAAGGTGAGAGATTACCTTAGGTATGAGAGTTAAGCTAATAATGAGGCCAAAGGAGGGTGAGTATGACTAAGATGACTTCAAGGTTATGCTTAGTCTGAAGGGTAGTATGGGATGCATTGCACTAGTGTGCCTTGGGGTTACTTAGGAGTATAGTACCCTTATGGAAGACTAGCTTAAGACTTGACCATGCATATAGGCTATGATTAAGATGACCAAAAAGGGATAATTGGCTTGGGTGGTATTATGGGATGCTATTCATGCTTTGCACATGTATACTTTGGAGGTTACTTGAGAATAGTTCTATTATGCTATAGATGACTAAAGAGTTGAATAAATGCTTATATGATGCTTTTGTTAGAGAGTTTGCTTACTATTATGATATTGTCTCTTATGCTTATGATATATGTTTCATAAAGTATTTCATATGATTTCGGATTATGTATTATATTGAATAACCCTTGTCTTATGCTATTATGATTATGCTAGTTAACAAACATTTTGTACTAACGCATACTTTTCCTACATTCTAACCAAATGTAGGGTTTGGAGATTGAGTGCTACTCTTGGAGATAGGTTTCTACAAGTTGCAAGGAGTTGAAGATCTTGGTGAGTCCTCATAGCTTTGAGGAAAACACCCACCATTTCCTTTATGTCTTTTTTTCATGTTTTTGAGACTATTGTATGGGCTTTGTCCAAAGAGTTTTATTCTAATGTTGTATTAGATGGTTTGAGACAAAGTATTAGAAAGACTTCCACTTGCCTTTATAAAGATTTCGATTGTGAAGAAAAGTTTTAAACTTTCTCATATTTTTCTATTATCTTATGTTCGGATATGATAAGGGCTTGTATGAGACCCCTTTGGGGTCAAGTACGCCATGTTACTTCTAGGGGGTACCCCTGGGTCGTAACACTAAGACGAACTGATTCTTGCGATATGTTCTTAAATGAGAATGGACACACACGTCCACAAAGTTAGCTTTGAGGACAACACCCACCATTTCCTTTATGTCTTTTTTTCATGTTTTTGAGACTATTGTATGGGCTTTGTCCGAAGATTTTTATTCTAAAGTTGTATTAGATTATATGAGAAAAAGTATTAGAAAGACTTCCGCTTGCTTTTATAAAGATTTCGATTGTAAAGAAAAGTTTTAAACTTTCTCGTATATTTGTATTATCCTATGTTCGGATATGCTAAGGGCTTGTTTGAGACCCCTTCGAGGTCAAGTACGCCATGTTACTTCTAGGGGGTACCTCTGGGTTGTAACACTAAGATGAATTGATTCTTGCGATATTTTCTTAAATGAGAATGGACACAGATGTCCACAAAGTTCATGATATGCTCATGCGGATCCTCATGAGCCAGCCCCCAAATAAACCCTTCAGTTGGAGGAGATGAAGCATAGTGCTTGTGATGTAAAAAACAACGTTTCTTCAGTCGGAGGTAAATGAATTTCCCCAACACAACCCATTTGGACTGGGTCATTAACCTTTGGGTCATTGACATCATTGAGATTTCCTACATCATTTTGGTGGCCCACTTTACTACCATTACGTCTGTTAACACTCATCTCCTCCTCTGTTTTAACACAAGCAACACAAAACCAAAACTAAAATAAGTAGATTCAACTATAACTAAAAAGATCACAATTCAACTTCACCAAAAAAAAATTAAACAACACCACTCCCCGCCAACGATGCCATTTTGTTTAACGTTTCAAGCACACTTCATCCAATTTTAAGTGCAAATGATCGTTAGTCAGTATAAAACCCAACAATTGAGTTGGGGTCGAAACCCACAAGGAGCGGTACGCGTTAGAATTCAATCAAGAAGTATGAATGTGGTCTAATCAGCAATAGGAATAGAAATTATCGAAAAAGACATGAAATAAATTAAAAGGGGTGACAAGAATGTCAGATGGGGGGGTTTGGTTTGCAATTATCAACTACAAAGTAGTCACAAATACTTTGAAATAACAATAAGGAGAGAGATTCTCAGGATCTGATCGATTGTAGGCAAATTTTGATATATGGGTAATTGAAACTACTAGTAAACAGCTAAAAAGCAGTGAGTAGGCTAGACTATAAGGGAGATAGCTTTCTCTCTAATAACTATCCCGAATCAGGTAATTTCTTTCGAACATCAACAAGCATGACAATGAAGAACAACCAACACCTTAATTCATCCACTCTTCCAAGCTAGATGGGTAGGATTGGGTTTAGGATTCACTCTCTCGAGTTAAACCCAACTCAACCCAATACCTACAAGTCATTAATCAATAATCTTAGCTCTAAAACCTCTCTCTCGAGCAAGCAAAGAACACAAAAATAGAACTGCATTTGCAACTACAATTCATAAATTGAACCATAATTAATGATTAAACCCACTTTAATTTAGCATTTAAACTAGTAATTACAACACCCATAAACTAATTCAGTCCATAATCACATGATCACACCCCAAGAATTGGGGTTTTAGCCAAACATCATAAAAGAGTAAAAACGATTACAAAATTGATTATCCATCAACTAGGTAAGAGTAATTTAGCCTTTACAATGCTTCAATTTGCAGAAAATTCAAAACCCACTTGCAAAATCTCCAAATTGAATCTCCAAAATCATTCAAGTCTACTAACAAACTATGAAAAACTTGATAGAAAAGTATTCTAAACTAATTCAGCCTAAGCCAACTTCCAAAATTAACTATTTAAAATCTAATTTATAGTCGCCAAAAATAAGCCACGAAGGGACATTGGGAGAAATAAGTCGGATTCAACAAACTACTCGGCCAACCACCCAATGCTCTCTTCTATCGCCTTTTTGCCTTGGCATTCAGCATCCTCAAGTTGTGTAACTTTGGGCGATCTCTCTCTGCATTGTGGAACTCCTCAGAGATTCCCCGAATGCTCCCTTTTGTCACAATTTCCACGTATCAGGACACTTCTTCTAATTCTAAGTGTCAATGATTGTTAGTCAGTAATATAACCCAACTAAGTGAGTTAGGGTCGAATCCAACATGGAGTGGTACGTGCTTAAGATTCAAGAGACATGTACAAATATGTTCAAGTCAATCATAGGTAAAGACATTTGCGAAGATAGGCATACTTCAAATTAAAGGGTGACACAAGTGTCAAATAACAAGGGGGTTTTTATTTTAATTATCAACTACAACAGCAGTAAATAATACTAATTAACAAGTAAAGAGATGGGTTCTTGGTATGCGATTAAATTATAGGCTAAGGTAGACAATGAGTAATTGCAACTGATAGTAAATAGTTGTAAATCAGTGAATAATCTAGACTTTAGTGGGGATAAACTTTCTCTCAAATAATTTACCCCATATAAAGTTGGTTTCTCTTGAACACCAACAAGCAGCAATTAAGAATTGCCTACGCTTTAGTCCTTCACTCTCTCAAGTTGAATGTGTCGAAAAAGGTTTAGGATTCACTCTCTCGAACTGAACCCATGACAACCCAATACCCACAGACCATCAAATCAATACTATTGGTTTCAAAACCTCTCTCTCAAGAATGCCAAAAACATGAGGGTTGAATTGCATTTGCAACTACAACCCTCTAAATTAAACCACAATTACTGATTGAAATCACTTTTAAACAACATTTAAACTATCAATTAACAATAACCAAAGGTTAAATCAACCCATAATCACATTATCACACCCCAAGAATTGAGGTTTTAGCTAGACATCATAAAAAGATACAAATTGTTACCAAATTGTGTTTCCATCAACTAGTAAGATTAGTTTCGTCTTTACAAAAGTCCAAATTGAAGAATCTCAAAGACCCACTTCCAATTTCTCAAAAATAGAAAACTTCAATTCTTCAAAGTTAAGGAAAATGTTGTCGTAATACTCAGAGTTCTCTCTGAAATTAATAAGAAATTCTATATTATGAGAACTGATACTAAACTAAGAATTCAAAAATGTATTTATAGTTGCCAAAAATATGCTGAGAAGGACCATTCAGCGCAGTAAGTTGGGATCGCTGATCCACTCAGCAATCCGCCCTTTGGTCAGTTCCATCGCCTTTTTTCTTTGGCCTTTAGAATCCTCAAGTTTTGTAACTTTGGGCGATCTAACACTACATCGCGGAACCGTTCGACGACATGCCGACTACTTCATTCTATTGCCGACTTGATTTTCTCCTTCAGTACTTGGTACACTGGAACTTTAGGTGAGATCATAGCCATTCGTCGACTATCCGAATTGGGTAGGCGATCAACATGCCTTCTTTTCTTCGTTCTTTCAGCTGCCTTGTTTCTTTTTGCTCATTAGTGTCCATGCTTTGTTCCTGAATCCAAATACCTAGAAATCAAGGATTTACATAAGTTATTGGCACAAAATACGCATTTGAGGACACTAAATCTATCCAAATAAAGCCCTAAATGAGTCCAAAATGTGAACTCATCAACACCCCCAACTTAAACTTTTGCTTGTCCTCAAGTTCAGTAGTTCAAAAGGGATGTCTCAAATAGTGCTACACAAGACTCAACCACGAATGCACACAAAAAGACTCAACTTACTCATGCAATGATCAATTGTTCACTCAAAGATTCAAGTTGTGACTCACCATTATCAAAGATTCTCAAGCTCACAATACTTGCTTCAAATTAAAGTTCAAGCTCAACAAAGGTACTAAAATGCCCTTACACAAAGAATGATTCCATATTAACACATAATGATTCAACAATTTATAGCTCTGGAATCATAATCAACACTCAAACTCAAAAAAGATAAACACAATGCATGAATTCACCCATAGGTTTGCCCGTATTTTCCAATCAACACTTGTTTCAACTAACTCAAGATCAAAGAGGTCTTTTCAAGGATTGTAACGGGGCTGAGTGTAAAGGTATGGTCATTTAGGCTCAATGACTTCTATCCTCATGAAATGTGGTGTGAACCCACCTTCTTTCCTTCTGTTCATCATTCTCATATATGCTCAAAAGTCACCCCATTATTCACTTTCCATGTACTGTCGGACACCCCATTTCCTTTTTGCATTTTCACAACTTTATTCCATAAATTTTTCATTCATTTTTTCTTTTTCTTTCTTTTCTTTTCTTTTTTTTCTCTCTTTTTTTGTATGGAGGGGTTCTATCTTTTTAAAAACCATGGGTCAACGGGGACTTCTTTGCACTTCTTGATTTACCTTCTCTTTGACCACACCCCCAACTTAGGCTTTTGGCCTTAGTTGGCTATTCACACAAACCACATCTCATAGGATTAAGGGTGAAGGGATAAAGAAAGGTCACAATTTCATCAAGTTTCTTCCAAGGAAAGGCTAAGGCTCAAAAGGTGTTCAAACAAAGTTCACACACTCACAAGGTAGGCCACAAAAAGAGGTATGATGTAAAATTGTTTCACACTCTCCAAAATTTCTTAAGATTATATCAACAGATTGCATCACTTAGTCAACCGGACCAACGTGGCAAATTATAGGTGTCATCACACATAGTTCATGGTAAGCTCATCACACAAGGCATTGACACCAATGGCAAACAAGACTCCACACTTTTGCTAGTGTGCAATGTTCATTACAAGAGACTCAATTTGATAATTAGCTAGTCACAACGAGATGCAAAAAGTTCACATACTATCTATAGAACTTCATTTGACCTCATCGTAGTCGCATATTTATTTTTGTTCGATTATGTGCACTATTTAAGTCATTGGTATTGATCACGACCGATACTCAAATTTTCAATAGAACAACCACATTCAAACACAAACAAGAATTTGCAACGATCCACAAGCTCAAACATCCGCAAATACGGTGATAAAACATAATATATACCACAAAACCCAATGTACAAACAAAGAAATAATCACAAAAGGTGGGCCTCACCCAACCTCAAACAAAAGCTATTTGTCCTCAAATGCAAGAAATAAAATATCCAAAAGTAAAATATAATAAGACATAGTGGGAGGTAAAAGGGAACATGTCTTAATAGTCGCTCCATATGTCTAGGCATCAGTGCCTAGTGTAGTGATCTGAACTGGGGCATCAGTGCCCAGAGTAACCTCAGGAGTAGTGGGTCCACTAGGAATTGCCATGGACGTTCTGTCGGCGATGTCTGGATCACCCACTATACAATCATCTCCTCAAGATCTAGCAAATCTCCATAAATGATCTCCTCCCTCATCTCTATCTGCTCCTCGTCGGTCTCTGTTTCTGACTCATCAATTGTTGTGCCATCCCTATGTACATCTCTGGTGGTAGCCGGAGGAATCTCTGAAGTCTGAGGGGTGTCCACATCATCCGCATCCTCCAGTAGTGAAGTAACGTCAGTAGACTTTACATAGTCTACATCCTTCTTCAAATCTGCTACTTCAGCTATCAAAGTTGTAACCTCAGAGGTCTCCCCCTGTCTACTCTCACAAGCCTCAACTCTCTTAGTGAGAGTGTCAATGGAAGTCCATAGGGGGGGTAAGTGGAGCAAGGATGACACTCTCGTTCAACCATGGGATAGATCTCGCAAGTCTGGTCGCTCTAACATCAGTTGAATGGGACAGGTGCCCTATATTTAGGATCATAGCCTAAGTGATCCTGGTAGGCTGGGCAGAGGTAGAGGCACCCAAGGCCCATGAAGAAGAAGAAGTTGGAGCAGATGTACCTGAAGGCCCGGAGGCTGCAGTAGGTAAAGATGCCTCTGCAGGTATAAAATCGACATCCACCTCTGGAGAAGTATCTACCGGGGATGCTCTCCTCTTGTTGGCCTCCTCTCGAGTGTATTCAACCTCTATACGTATGATGTATGTCAAGGAGGGGGGGGTAACCTCAATATCTCTAGCAACATCCCATGGGACTCTAGCACACCGACATAACTATGTGATCAGCACCAGGAATGGAAGTGAGGTCTGCCTCTTCTTGACCCTCTTGGACATCTCTTACTTAATTAATAAGCCCCATGTCAATGCTCTTCTTAGAAATAATCGACCCAAGGTAGTTCGCCATAGGATGACGGAGAACAGACTCATTTTGGGAGGGCATACTAGAGCTACTGATGAATCCAAACTAATAACGTGCAGCTACGCTCAAGTCCCTCTTCTCAATCGGGACTTCTCCCTCTATCCACTTCGGGGTGGTGTCTAAAATAAGGGGAGCCATCCAGCCCTTGAGCTCATCCAATGATGCTGTAGTGGTATCCAGGTTGGGGTAGTCAAAGTCTGACCCCCTGTCAAGTACCGCGTTGATGTGATCACGGCTACAATGCACCACTATCTCCAATACCATAATGGATCCTACCAATCTGAACCAACTAGCCTTCTTCTTGCTTTTAGGGACCAGGTAACCATCTACAGAGTAGAACTCCCGAACCCATGTAGGAATCTAGAGGCCTCGGGGCCTGGTGAACTGCTCAAAACTATGGTACTGGAGTGTCTCCCTCACCCCGGAGTATCTGCCGTCTAAGCCTTCTATCAAAAGCAACTTCTCCTCCAGAATCGTTCGCAACCCATCATATTTTAGTCTTTTGAGAAGCGTAGGAGAAGGTACTACTGGTTGCACTGTAGCCACAGAAGGTGTCGGAGCTGGCACTGAACTTGCTGGGGTGGAAGCTGAAGGAACTCTAGTTGAGTCAAGGCGAGATCTAGGATGGATCTCAGCCCGTTGGGACTATAAGGGCTGGTCATCCTCCGGCTGAGAGAATGTTGTATGGGGACCCTCACTATCGGAGTTGTGCTCTGGAGCCTGAGATACGAGCCTTTTTCCTTTGCCCTTGCCTCCCTTTGGAGGCTCCTGTCTCTCATTTTTGGGAGGGGTTGCTCCCCCTTCGTTGATCACAATACCCAGTGCTCTCTTACGAGGTGGCATGTCTATGTTTGTCCTTGCCATATCTGCAAAACATCAAGAAAAGAGTTAGAAATAATTCAAGTAAAAGCACAAAAAAACTTAATTGCAGATAGACTAACCGAACCAATCGACGAGTCGTCGAATCTCTTTGGTGAGCTAGATCGGGCTCGCCGAAAGGACTGGCTCAACAATCTCAGAAAATTTGGCATGTAGGCGATGGGAAAGTCATTTCGGCGAATCGCCAATAGCATTCGACGAGCAAGGATTAGCCCACCAAATGTTACATTGCTAAAAGGGATAGGGGCGGAGACAAAAGGTGATCACGAAGGACTTTCGGCGAGTCGTCGAGCGCATTCGGCGAGTCATCGAGCGCATTCGGCGACCTCAGGCTACTCACCGAAAGTTACAGAACCAAACTTCACATTTAGCATGAATTAAAGGTGATATGGGGAACTACGGCGAACCACCAAGTGGTTTGGCAAGCTAGACCCGGCTTGCCAAATGACCCAACGTGACTATTTTTAACACAACTTCTCAAATTCAACCCCAAATCCCTCGAAAGCAAAATCAAAACACGCACCCATAAAATTAAACGAAGACCCATTACACCCATGCCCTCGGGATATTCAGGCTACTCTCGGTTTGGCCAAATTTGGTCATTTGACAACTTTTTCCCTTAGGAATGACGTCCACCGCTCCATTATTGGGCAAAATATGTCATTTGGCACAAATACGGGCTACTTAGACTTCACCCGACTAGACCCAACAACATGCAAGCACAACCCCACAATTTTAATCAATTTTAAAGCAACAAAATCTTGGGAATTCAATAATAAATGCAAAATGGGCAAAATATTCGAATTAACACAGGCATTCTAGCATACAAACAATATCATAGAGGCCCAACACACATCACTAAGATAAAATTCAATGCATAAGAGTACAAATTGCTGAGAATGAATTTGGGGTTCGGAAAACCAACCTTATATGCCGAATGAATACTTTGAAACGCTAGGCGGCAAGGTAATCCAACTCCGAACACACAATCAATGACCCAAATATGATAAAAACACAAAAATATGGAATACTAAAGTGCGGGTGTGATTTTGGAAAGTTCAAAAGTGAGGGAAAGTGAAAGAGTTTGGAAGTATAAACCTTTGGCCTTTCAAAACCGTCCATTTCTCGCCCATTCGGTGTCATTAGTTTTGCTCACCGACCCACTCGGCGACACGCCGAGTGGGCACTTACCTCACCGAGTTTTACAGACTCTAATTCCAAAATATCTTGAGTTCAACGGCGATCCAAGTAGGGCTCGTCGACCTCTTCGGTGATGCGCCGACTGGACTTTTAGCTCGCCAACCTGCAATTTTCAAACAACTTCTACACTTTAACTAGAAAAAATCAACACACAATTATTTATAAAACAAAAATAAAGCAAATAAAAACTTGGGTTGCCTCCGAAGTAGCGCCTTTGTTAACGTCGCGGCACGACGCAAGTCCACACTCAAACCTCATTCTTGGGGTTAGCCATGGTATCACTAGGGAAACCCCCTTGTTATCTCTAGTTTAAATGAGATGAAATATGACCCATTTGGGTCTCCAACTTCTTGATCGATACTGAATGGGAGGCAACCATCTGGCTAAGGGTCGACATATCTTTTATTTCTTCCAAAATTTTATTAGACCTCTCAACTTTGTTGAGGATACGATAAAACATATCCCCTGATCGACCTCCCTCGGAATCCTTTGGCTTTTGGCGCTCATGGAGAGGAACATATATGTCCTTCTCCCCTTCTCTCTCTTTCCAAGTTGGATTACAGTCCCTCCACTCTCGATCACGATCCTTCCAACCTTCATTCATGCTCCAACCTTGGTTACCACCCTCCCTCGGGTAGTTTGAGCGATAACCACCACCTTGGTTGGATAGGAAATTCACCTCTTCGTAGTACAACGCCTCAAACTTGGCCTTATCAGGATTAACACAGCGACACCCACGTCATTAACACCTCGAGCACCAGCTCCTATAACATTTTTGGACAAAATGTCAAGTTGTGTCATGATCTTGACCATGTTCTGGTCCCTCTCTTGGTCTTTCTCCATTTGCTGCTTGGTCAATTTAAACGTGAGAGGGAAACCTGAACTTCACGGGTGTACCACGCCCGATTGATTATAGTCATGCCATCTAAGAGCTGAGCTGCTATCACATAAGGTTGCTGCATCAAACCTTCACGAGAAATTTGGTCAGCAACACCCTTATTTACCGAGTCGAGGCTTCGATAAAAATACTGCAACAACACGTAGGCAAGACATAGGTTGGGCATTGAAGCACCAACTTCTTGAATCGCAGCCAAGTTTCATGAAATAGCTTGCCTTCCAGATGCTTGAAGCTCTGAATGTTGTCCCGAAGAGTCATCATCTTCGAAGTAGAAAAAAATCGCACTTGAAATGCGTTAACCAACTCCTCCCACGAAGTGATCGATTCATGTGGCAATTCAGCCAGCCACTTACATGCTTCTCCCATAAAAGAGAATGGGAACAACCTCAACCGGACCGACTCTTGGGATATGTTCTTGAAGGAGAACAGTCCGCAAACATCCACGAAGTTTCTAATATGTTTATGGGGACCCTAATGAGCCAAACCATTGAACAACCCCTTTAATTGCAAGAGCCGCAACATAGTACTTGTGATATGGAACATCACGTTCCCTTCGGCCGGAGGCAAGTGAATGGCACCAATTCCACCCATAAAATGGGGGTCATTAGCATTAGACTCGTTGACATCGTTGAGGTGTCCGATGTCATCTTGGTGGCCTACTTGTCTACTATTGCTGCCGTTTACACTCATACTTCATGTTTCAAAACACAAACAGGAAAAACAAAACTAAAATTAAGTAAGTTGAACTATGACTAACAAGAAAAAAATTCAATTTAACTAAAGAATCTTAACCATCACCACTCCCCGCCAGCGGCGCCTTTTTTGATTTTACGTATCAGGACACTTCTTCCAATTCTAAGTGCCAATGATCGTTAGTCAGTAATATAACCCAACTAAGTGAGTTGGGATCGAATCCAATAGGGAGTGGTACGTGCTTAAGATTCAAGAGCCAAGTACAAATATGTTCAAGTCAATCATAGGTAAAGACATTTGTGAATAGAAGCATACTTCAAATAAAGGGTGACACAAGTGTCAAATAACAAAGGGGGTTTTGATTTTAATTATGAACTACAACAACAACAAATAATAGTAATTAACAAGTAAAGAGACGGATTCTTGGGATGTGATTGAATTATAGGCTAAGGTAGATAAATGGGTAATTGCAACTGATAGTAAATCGTTGTAAATTAGTGAATAAGCTAGATTTTAGTGGGGATAAACTTTCTCTCAAATAATTTGCCCCGAACCAAATTGGTTTCTCTCGAACACCAACAGGAAGCAATTAAGAATAGCCTACGCTTTAGTCCATTCACTATCTCGAGCTGAATGTGCAAGCGAAGTGGAATCTATTAGAATAAAAAATAGTGCAGCTCGATCAGTATAAGAATAAAGCCTGGAAAAGGGTTTAGGATTCACTCTCTAGAACTGAACCAATGACAACCCAATACCCACAGACCAGCAAATCAGTAATATTGGTTTCAAAACCTCTCTCTCAAGCGAACCAAATAAACAAAGGTAGAATTGAATTTGCCACTACAAACCTTTAAATTAAACCAAAATTACTGATTGAAATCACTTTTAAACAACATTTAAACTATCAATTAACAATAACCATAAGCTAAATAAACCCATAATCACATAATCACACCCCAAGAATTGAGGCTTTAGATAGACATCATAACAAGATAGAAATTATTACCAAATTGTGTTTCCATCAACTGGGTAAGATTAGTTTCGTCTTTACAAATGTTCAAATTAAAAAATCTCAAAGACCCACTTCCATTTTCTCAAAAAATGGAAAACTTCAATTCTTCAAAACTAAGGAAAATATTGTCTCAATACTCAGAGTTCCCTCTAAAATTGATAATAAATTCTATATTATGAGAACTGATACTAAACTAAGAATTCAAAAATGTATTTATTGTTGCCAAAAATATGTTGTGAAGGACCATTCGATGCAGTAAGTCGGGATCGCCGATCCACTCTGCGATCCGCCCTTTGGTCAGTTCCATCGCCTTTTTGCTTTGGCCTTCAGCATCCTCAAGTTTTGTAACTTTGGGAAATCTAACACTACATCGCAGAACCATTCGGTGACACGCCAACAACTCCATTCTATCACCGACTTGATTTTCTCCTTTAGGACTTGGCACACTGGAACTTTAGGTGAGATCGTAGCCATTCGGAAACTGGCCTAATTCGTTAGGCGATCAACAATCCTTCTTTTCTTCATTCTTTCAGCTACCTTGTTCCTTTTTGCTCAGTAGTGTCCATGCTTTATTCCTCAATCCAAATACCTGGAAATCAAGGATTCACATCAGTTATTGGCACAAAATACGCATTTGAGGTTATCCAAATAAATCCCTAAATGATTCCAAAATGTGGGCTCATCAGTCGCCGACTTGGTTTCTTCCTTCGGGG
This sequence comes from Solanum piurae, assembly GCA_029582685.1. Taxonomy (NCBI): domain Eukaryota; kingdom Viridiplantae; phylum Streptophyta; class Magnoliopsida; order Solanales; family Solanaceae; genus Solanum; species Solanum piurae. Next base: position 9,885 of record JAJOOO010016585.1, on the reverse strand, counting down.
CTTGGCACACTGGAACCTTAGGCAGTTAAAGTAGCCACTCGGTGACACGCCAAGTGCTCTTGGCGATCCTCAGGCTCACCCTTCTTCACTTCTTCAGTTTGTTTTATTCCTTTTAGCCTAATAGTGTCCCTCTTTTTCTCCTCAATCGATATACCCGAAATCCAAGGCTTTAGCATCAATTTATGGCACAAATTAAGCATTTGAGGACACTAAATATATATAAACAAAGCCCCAAATGAGTCCAAATCTCAGACTCATCAGACATCAATAGTTCCCCTAGAAGGTTTTGAAGTTGATGAAAGTCTCTCTTATGAAAATTTTTTGGTTGAGATTCAAGACTGGTAAGTTAAGAGATTGAGAAACAAGAAAGTTGTTGTCGTCAAGGTATTGTGGAGAAACCATTTGGTTGCGTGTGCTACTTGGGAGGCCGAGGCCGATATGAAGCCCCGATATCCTCAACTTTTTCCTTCTACTCTAGCTTGAGGTAATGAGGTTCCTCTTGGTTTGCTTTCTGATTGGAAGTTATATGTGTTTTAAGATGTTCCCGTGATTTCTTTATGTTATGCATGTTCATGAAAACTTGTGTTTTAAAAGAAAATGAGTTTTTATGATTGATTTTCCTCATGTTGTAGTGTATTGGGTATGAGTTGCCTATAGACTCCATGAGATGGGTAGATGAACATGTTTTAAATATGCTTTTGGAGATTGAATTGCATATGAGCTTCATGAGATTGTGTTGAACATGCTTTTTAAACTTGGAGATGATAGTACCTCCTTAAAGTAAGAAATTTGAAATTTCATGCATGTTGGGTTGTTAGATGTAGTTCCTACATCTTTATAGTGCATTGAGCATGTTTAGCTTAGAGATGAAATTGTTGCGTGCATTTTATGAGTTGCATGCATGATGGGTTGCTAATCTAGAGTAGTTTCCTGTAACACCTCGGAAATTGGTAAGTTGAACTAGAGCCTAAACGTAAGAGTTAACGTCAAAGGTTAAGGGCAAGGGCCAAGGATTTTTGGTGAGGGCCATGGATAGGTGACCAAGGCTACCTATAACATGCCTAGCCACTGCCCACCATGACCATGAGGGTCATCATGACCCGTGGTGGCCACCACGAGTCGTGGTACCTCCCATGGTAGGTGAGGCAGTAGCTTCACAAAGCTGCCCAAAATAGGGACCCTCCTCATAAGCCACTAGACGACTCGTGAAGGCCACCACGGGCCGTGGGAGGGGTCATGGTTATGAGTTATATATTTAGGGGTTAAGGGGTGGCAAGCTAGACTACTGTTCAAGAGCCAAGGGCATCACAACGGTTCGTGAAGCCCCACACGGACCATGAGGTCGTCCGTGAAGGGTTTTCATTTGACTTAGAGTGTAGGGTCAAATTCAAATGATGATATCTCTTAGCTCAAAATGAATTAGGTGGGCCATTACCTATCCAATTAAAGTTCTATGAGTCCTCTTTCCAACGCCACGATTTTGCTCAATTACGATTTGGGGTAAAAAGTTATACCCGAAATAGTGAAGCACTGTCAGGCTGGAAATTCTTCACAACCCATTTGACGGGTCGTGGTGATGATGATGGTCCGTGAAGGCTCCATTATGCCATTTCGGCAGTCAACAGTCAGGTAACTTCCTAGGTAAATTCTCAATCATTTTAACTCAAAATTATGTCATTTTCCCCAAGCCTAGGACCCCTATTTAAGTCGTTTTAACCCAAAAACTCACCCAATTAATTCATTTATCCCAAGACCCAAATAAAATCAAAAGAGTTCATCTTCTCCAAAATTATTCTCTCTCTAGAAACCACCATTGGAAAAGAAGAAGTCAAGGTTGGAAGCTCAAGATTTCATCTTTTCTCTTCCATTTTGTGGAGTTTCTCAATCAATGTATGGTAGTCTTCATCGTTGATGAAGTTTCATTCAAGGAGCCCTTTCAAAACATGATTTCAAGTTTCAAAATTCCCCCAAAACCTAGGGTTTCAATTCAAGTCATGGGTTCTCTTTCAAATCATTTTTAAGGGTTTATATATGATAGATTAAGATTTAATTGATTAAATATTGATGGTTTATGACGATTCCCCCCAAGAACCAATGAAATCCCCCAATTTTCCTAATTTAGATCTTCAAATGGGTATTGTTGTTTGTTTGCTCAATTGAGTATATAATGATGGATTATAGTGTAATTACATGATTTTAGTAAGTTTATGCATGAATTCTTGATTAACCTAGAATGCTAGGATGAAAGTGATATGTTAAGGGTTGTGCCATGAAAGAAGCAAATAGAGGGTTAAGATGTGACCTTCAAAGAATGATGAACTTCTTTATGAATTGCTTAGATTAGATGACATAGATATGAAGTTCTTATAAGTAAATCGAGTAAACATGAATGAATTAGATTAGGTCTTATGTGATTGATCATGCTTATGTAATATTGAGATTGAGTTGTATGACACTATATGACTATAATTGATAAAGAAAGAGGCATGTGGTTAGATTACCTTGAGAATTAGGTATATATGATGATCATGTGAGACATTTCTTGAGAGTAAGACTTGTAACATGAATATGATTCCTAGGGATTTAAGGGTAAAAGCTAAAATGAATAAGGTAAGGATGTTAAGGCCTTGAGAAGGAAGCTATATTGTATGTTGAGTTGTATATGGCTTTATTGTGGAAGGACTTCACCCACATGACCTATAATATGAGTATATGGAGTTATGCATTGAATGAATGTTGTACTTGAGTTATGACGATATCTATGTCTCATGTCATGAATGCTAGATGTGTTGACCTAACATGATCCTTGAATGTAAAATATGAGGTGTATGCATGACTATGATATTATGTGCATGTTTTTATGAATACTTGAGAGTCAAGTGTCTATGATGATAATGTCGTTGTTGTGTCATTGGAAGGATAATCACACAGACACACCCCATGCATGAATGTGGCTAAGATTTGACTATGATGTTGATTGTGTTATTGAATCTTAATATTCCCATTATCTAATGTAGTAATTTTAGATGTTTGGTTTGAGTTGATTCATAGCCCTTGAAGGGAAAATTTATGAGGGTTTGTACATGTTGATAAGAATTGCGTATGAGCTTATGATTCACTTAGAAAGTGAAGATCATATGACTATTGAGTAATTATGGTATTGTTGAAAGATCGTTCTCCCCATACCCTTACACTTGACTATGCATGAAATGTCTAGGACTATGATAATGTTGTTGTGTTGATTGAAAGGATATTCTCATTAACACTATGAACATGATGTGAAAGGTTTACTCACATATTAATGATTCTAAGGTTGAAAGGAAATTCTCACCTAATTGAATGTATGAGCTATTTTATGAGTGTGTTGAATGAAGGGTAAGATACTCCTTCACACATGTAAATACAACTAAAGACTAATTATGTAAATTTTGGGAAATAATGCTTAGCACCGAGTGGATATGTATATGAGGTAAAAACCCTCCCGTCAATGCAATAGGCCGGGTTATCTCATGAGATGGAAGCTCTCCCGTCAATGCAATAGGTCGGGTTTCTAGTAGCAATATCCCTATCCCATAACTATGTGCCCACATATGTCTTTAGCTAGTGGATCCACCTAAAAGCTAATTCATGTAGTTCTACCTTAGGCAAGTAGGACACCTCTTTTCAGTGTGAGGCATGACACCGGATTCCATGTAGCTCAACATGGTCTATGTCGGATAAGGCTATTTCCCTACATGAACAAAAACAAGAATATGAACCATGACATGAATAAGAAATATGAATTATGAACAAGAACATGAGTTATGTACTATGGTTCTTCAAGGGGTTCTACTTAGTATGAATGGGGGTATGGGACTTCATTCATGCATTGCACAAGTATGCTTTGAGAGTGGTTATGCTATGTTCTCTTATGACATGATGTTGTATGAGTAAATGCATGCTTAATGTGAATTTTGAATATGAACATGAATATTAACATGGACTATACTTATGACTTCTTAATGAGCTTTACTTAGTGTGAGTGGGGGTATGGGACTTCACTTATACATTGCACAAGTAGACTTATAAAGGGGTTATGGCGTGGTTTCATTATGGTATGAAGATATATGAATTTATGTATGCATGATATGGATTGTTGCTAAGAGTAACTTTACTTATTACAAGTTATGAACATGAATGCTTCTTTGTTTATGAGTGTTGGCTATGGATAAGGTCAAGGTATGTTATGCATGATTATGGTGACCTAAAAGTGATACTTATGGTAGATAGGATTATGGGATCCTATATATGCATTGCACAAGTATAGCTTAGGGTTGCTTATGTGATAGTTCTAGTGTGATAAGATGATCTTTGTATTTCATTATGTATGTGAACTATGTCTTATGATGATTGGTGTATGCATTGGGTTGGAGACTATGCTTGTGATTATGATTATATCCTTTATGCTATGATGAATGGTACATGATTTGTCTTATGAGCTACATTCTCCAACTATTTCAAAGATGATGTTCAGGAGTGGCATACTACATGGTGTCAACTAAAATGTCCCTTTTTGCATGTTTTAAGGATTTTTATGCATGGCTCCCATACTTAGTACTTTTTTGCTAACCCACATTCTCTACATGTTCTATAAGTGTAGGTTTTGGAGACTTGAGTTCTAATCTTGGAAGATGGGTTTCTAAGGAGCAAGGAGAATGAAGATTTGGTGAGTCCTCATAGTATTTGAGGACCTGACCATTATGTCCTTTAAGTCTTTCTTTATGTTTTAGACTTTTGTAAGGGTTGTGTCCCTATGTTTGTATTCAAGTGTTTTAGATGGTTTGAGACATAGTAATATAGACTCCCTCTTGTTTTAATAAAAGATTTCGATTGTAAAGAAAGTTCTAAATTTCCACACTTTTTCCATATGTTCTTATGTTATGATATACTATGATGCTTGTATGAGACTCTTTGGGGTCAAGTACTCTGTGTTACGTCTAGGTTGTACCCCTGGGTTGTGACAAACATGGTATCATAGCATAAGATTTTGGGATAGTTTTAGGATGTCTTAAACCACATCTAGTAGAGTCTTGTTAATAGTGTGAAGTGTGCCACATTTATGAATAGGAGTCTATTGGATGTTAGGAAAATCTCACTTCTTCATTCTTCAAGTCGTGCTATAGAGTTTAACTCTATAAGGTCTCTCTCATAATCATTATCTTATGGTCTTAGTGATATGACCACTTGAAGGGCTCATGCTACAAGGATCGAGGGAGAAAAAGGTGTGTAGTAATGTCAATTATGGCTATGTGATTAGATGAATCTTGATATGATAGAATTCGATGATGTCATTTGGTATAGGTGGATTGCTTTATGGTTATGTGTTTGTTGGACAATTTGATGAATGGTGGTGTTTGAGTGATGCCTAGATATGTTGAGTGAGTAGACTCCTCTAAAAGAGGATAAGAAGTGTAATTCTACATGGTTTAGAATCACCTTGTGTGGTTAATATGAAAAGTTTAGTGATAACTTACTCCGACCTTAGAAATTGAAAGAATTGCTACTTAGAAAAGTCCGAGTAAGTTTACTCCTAAGGGGGAGATAATGTGCTTAGATAGAAAGGTCGTTGAGTGTTCTTAATGTTCATGATTGGGGTTGACTTGAAATTCTCACCTTAAGAGGTGTAGTGAGTTTGAGAAGTTTAGTCCCGGTTTGGTAGGAACATATGAGACCTTGAGTGGTGGTTGTAAGGTTGCTTTTGAGCTAGAGTTGCTTAATGAGAACCTCTCTAATTTAGATGTATCGGTTGGGATCTTAGACCAGAAAGTTAAGAAATAGAAGAGTAAGGAAGTGCTTCCATGATAATGTTGAGGAGTAGTATTTTAGTAAGGGTTTCTAATTTGATGGTGCTACTTGGGAAGTCAAGGGCAAATGAGATGTCCTGATATCCTTATGTTCCCTTCTATTCCTCTTCTAATTTAAAATGATAAGTCCTCCTTGACTCGTTTGATGATTGTGGAGTCTTGGATGTTATGTGTGTCTCATAGTTCCCTTATCCCATAGAGTTACTCTTATTGACCTTGGTAGGTGTAACGACCCTAAAAATGAATAAGTAAAACTAGAGCCTAACTTGTGTGTGTTTGAGTTTGGTATGAGGTTTGATGGTGTTCGATGTTGTCCCGAGTCATGGTTGAGGGGTTTAGGGATTAAACATCAAGGTACGACTCCCCATGGACCACCCTAGGGGTCCTTGAGGAGGACCCTAAGCTTAACCCCCAAGGCTGCCCCAAATGAAGAATGATGCCTATTTGAGGGTAACCTACGGAAGGGGTTCACGACCCGTAGGTCCATCCATGCCCCGTGGATGGCCTCCGTAGGTCAACACCTCCAAAACCATTCCCCAGCCCCATACAACGGACCGACAGTACAACCATGAGTCTAGGGCGTGAATGGCAATTGTTTTACTGTGAAGTTGTGGTCAAGTGTGGGGGTGAATTGGTAAATTCACTCCAAGTCCTAATAAGTGTATAGACGGTTATTTTAAGTTTATTATGGTATTTTAAGAGTATTAAAACATTAAAATGTATTTTATATTTCATTCTTCAAATTCCCCAAATCAAAACCCTTCTTCTCCAAATATCTTCTCTCTAGAACTCCATTGAAGACCAAGAGACGAAGAAGACTTAGGGCTTGAAGAGGAGTGTTATTTTAGTGGATTTTCATGGATTTCATCTATTAAGGTATGGAGGTCTTGATCCTTGTCTAACTTTTAATTCAAGGAGCCAAATCCAAAGTGATTTCAAAGTATGAAAAATCTAGGGTTTTACTCACACTACAATAAAAACGGTCTCTAAGGAAGGGAAATACGGTCCCTAAAAGTTTAAATCTGGTCCCAAATGAGAAATTGAGACCTGAAAAACCAGGTCGCCACCCGTCCTTGATGCTTCCGTCGCAATTGGTTAATAAGGACTGGTTAAAAAATCTGGTCTCTAAATGATTTTGAGATGAGGAAAACTCCGGTCCTTCAACATCTTTTAGAGACTACAAATCTGGTCTCAAATAGACCATGGGTATCTTGGCTAAGTTTCTTATTCAGGTCGTTAAACCTCTTTTGCGACCATCCACAACCTAGTCCTAGTAAATATTTAGAGACTAGAACTACCTAGTCCTAAAATAGCACTAGCTACCACTAACAATCTGGTCCTAGAATACATTTAGAGACGAGTAACAACTTGGTCCTAAAATAGCTTTAGAGACAATCATCATTTCTAGTCCTAAATTATCCATTAGAGATGAGAAACAATACTGATTTCAATTGACAACCAATGATCCTAGAGCAATTAGCATCACATGAATCTAATTTCTACTGAAAATGTTGATACAAAAAGATTGATATAGAGCGAGAGGGGCAAGAAGATAAAGATAAAGATTGTGTGACACATTACAATGAATTGGTTAACATCCCATTATGTTAGTTTCAAAATTTTCTTGACAAAAAAAATTAGATAACATCCGGCTAGACTATGATATAAAGGTTTGCATAATATTTATAGCTAACTAATAATGAGTTTGTGCATCTTCTAAACTTGTGTCTTCATTGAAGAATGAACAAAAGCTGGGCAGAAAACTTAAAGCTTCAATCTTTGTCAAGTGATATCCAAACATCAACAAAGTTGCAAGACATAAGAAAAAAATTAGAAAAATTTAAGATGCATTGACCAAGAATCCAACATCTATTTTGGAGAATCAAAACTAAATAATGCTTGGCAGAAAATAAAAACAATGGGCTGAATGAATAGCTTAAGAAATGAGTTGGATGAACAAAAACAAAAACTTAAAAACTGAGAAGTTGGCCAGCAATGTTGCATTAGCGCAGAAAAAAATAGAGATAGAAATGTAGTAGTTCGTAGATATGTAGAAAAATTAAAATAAAAATAAAAATTTGTGAGAATAGCATCCGTAGAGAAAATAAAAAACAGAGCCAGCAAGAAAATATTTTGTGATAATAGAGGAAGAGAAATAAAATCTGTGAAAAAAATTAAAATAGAGGAACAAGCTGTCACTAGATAATCTCGAAAACAGTGGAAAAAGTTGTATGTTTCGTCTTTTTTATAAAGAAATGCATCAATCTCTCACCTCACCTCATCTTGTCTCATCGTCTCAGTCTTGTCTCCTCACCTAAGTTGTTCAATGAAATTAAAAGTTCAAATTTAACTCTATTAAAGGTCAGATCCCAATACAACAATTCATGTTATGATTGGCACTACATTGACTGCTGCCAAAAGTGGATAGAATGCAAAAATAAGGGATAACAATATCTACTAATTGTGTACTATGTGAAAATCAAGTAGAGGAGACATTAGATCACCTATTTTCTTAATGCCCCTACTCTATATACATACGGAAATCCCTCGGTAAAATGATTGGTCTATAGTAATCATGAAGTCCAATGGCTAACTTAGTCAGCTCTTAAAAAAATGGACACTTGAAGATAAAAATGAGGCATTAAATCAGGAGAGCACTTAGTTTTTTTAGCAACCAGTGAGTCTTTTTTCGCATGTGTGTGTTAGTATGTGCATATGTATGAACAACAACATCCACTGATCACTTAGTGGCATTGTCTCTTCAAAGATCATTAGTAATGAAACCACCAGGTATACACAAAGACTCCATGAAATGGCAATTCAATTATACATAGAGGGACAAGCACACAAAAATTACAAGAAAAGTTAGAACTAGTCAATCCATACCCAGCTTCGCTTATAATTAACTGTTAAAAACTTCATCGTAAGTAGGATGTCCTATATATAGATAATTGTATAGAAAGATATAGGTCAACTATTGTGAGTCTATATGAGTTGGCAAATATGTAAACATTGACACTTTTGGTTGAATGGATAATTTAAGATTTTGACAAATAAAAATAAACTAATTCTACCGCAACTTCTAATTAGAGGAACTTAACACAGTTATAAGCCACACATGTAACATAAAAATCAATATCAAGATTTTTTTCAGATGGGTAATAAAGGTTACACTAATACACAAGAAAGCATGATGTAATGATAAGACTTCGATAAAACATCTATACAAATAGAAACAATTGTTTAGGCAAAAGAAAGGAGTATAATATGGAGATGAGGTTATCGAGAGTATAATATGGAGATGAGGTTATCGAGATTCGAGTTATTTAAGGAAATACAGAATGACAAATATAAACATCATGAGACTAAAGAAGGAACAAATCACTAACACGATTGAACTATAGACTACACCTCAATCTATCTAGTTGACTATATAGACATTAGGAAAGACTTTTTGAAGGTGACGAGAAACAACCTTTTCACAAAGTAAGTTCCACTTATGCACTTATAAGTTATAACATCAAATCAATTTTTTTCCAGATCTTTCATCAACCAGATGAGAACAAGTTTTATTTCAAATACTCTATCTTATTCTACTACACAAACACAATAGGACACAAGTCTACTATTTTATCTTTCTTGTAGATTTCTTGTGTGACTGGGAATATTTCCTTTTCACATCACAAAACACGTAGATTGATATTTAATCACACATCCATTGATATTTCCTTTTTTATTGGAAGACATGTAGATTGTGATAGTAATATGTGACTAATGGGGGTGAGAGAATGTCACGACCCGAGAGTACCCCCTAGTCGTAACATGGCGTATTCGACCCCGAAGGGGTCTTATACAAGCCACATAGTCATTCATTGCATTCAATAATGAAAATAGTGCATAATAAAAAACTTATTTACATCCACACATTCAAACTTCATTAAAACAACTTTAAAACACACAGCGGAAGTCTAAGTCTCACATGGCCATCTTAGACACAAATACAAAACATAAGTAGGGACACAACCCCTTACAACCAAAACAA